>QRFJ01000979.1:106969-210906 GCA_006176705.1 Cocos nucifera | reverse complement strand
AACATTCTTCTTTTGCTATCACAAATAAGTTATCCTGACTAAGCCAAAGGAGTTTGTGCTCAATTAGAGGCCTTCATATGGTCTGACTGGAGGTTGTCCAAGTCAGAAAAGGTTGTCTTATTTTGTAGGATATTACCTACCATTTTTGGTCACCTGCCATTTCTCGTTCTTTGACTTTGGTCAAAAGTCTACCTTTGACTGGTCAAATGTTGACCATTGATACTTTGACTTCTTTCCACGTGTCATGCATCTATTGGAGAGCTAGTGGGGGCCTGTCCCCCTACCAGAATCTGGCAAGGAAGAGGGCGCACGCCACCCTTGGCGTGTGCCCACGTTGGAGGCGCCTAGGAGTCCCTATTGGACAAGGACTCCATCTCCTTTTTGGATTCCAATTAGAGTTCTCATAAGAACCAACTTTGACTGGTCTTAGGCACCCTCTAAGGAGGAATCCAGGGGACTTTATTTCCACTAATCAGATTTAGATCTGATTTCACAAAGAGTTATGATTGGTTGGGAAAAAGAGAAGTTGGATCATAGACGGTCTATAAATAAGACCCTGCGCCCAACTCAGATTGCATGATTGTATGATTGTATGATTGGAGAATTAAAATCCCATGCCCCAAGGCTGCCTCTCCCCTCTTCCTCCATGCCAAACCCACCTTCTCCCTCTCCTCTCCACATCCAAAGTGTTTGGATTCTTGGTTGGTGCGATCCAGATCAAAGAAAGGTGACTGAAAGCTAGAAGGCTGCACTGCTGCATAGGACAACTGCTGATCTTCGAAAAGAGTTTTGAAGATCCTCCAGATCAGATCCAAATCTAATTTTTGGAGACATGATAGAGAAGAAGAGGATCTTCAGATCCAACCCGAGTGGATACCGGTAGAGGCTAGGCACTTGCGTGGCTTGATCCAGAATCTTTCGCTGCTTACAGGATCATCAATGGATAATAGGATTACCCACTTCAAGGTAAATTAAATCTAATTTAATTTATCTAATTTTTTTTAAATATCTAAAATAATAATAATCAGATCTAAATATCTTAGATCTGATTTGGATCAAAGAGAAAAATTTTTGAAATATATCTCTTGATCTGATCAAATCTGAATGAACCTAGTCCGAAAAATCAGGATTTTCCTTCATTGCCACCATATACTACTAGGTATTACTGGTAGATTTTGGGATCAAGTAGAATGGTCTGATGATCGATCATTCTAATTGGGTGAATCAAAAGAGTTCTAATCCATCGAAAGATATTTTGATGATGTTGATGATAGAGATTGCAACATGTCTTATTACCATTCAAAAGTGAACCTAACTATATCATACAAATAAGGGTTTGGGTCTGGATGTCATCAATTGAGCTAATCCAATTTGATTGATTTGGATTAGATTCAATTAGGTTCAAGAAAATCATGCTAGCACACAATTGAGCATAACTTTCTCCTTCTATAGTCATTCTGGTTCATTTCGATTGAGTCAAATTAGATTTAGCTCATCAGAAAATCTTGTATGAGTTTATCTTGGTCTGACTGAAGCTTGTCCAGGATAGAAAAGTATTGTCCTAACCTATTTTAGACTTGTCCTAATCCATCGGATAGGAACAAGACAAGATCTGCTAATTTTTGGAATTTTTAGGATAAGGGTCATTTGACCCAATTTTTGTAGGAAAGAAAGGGTAGGAGGTGCGCGCCCCCTAGAATATATCTGGGGTGCATGTCCGCCTTGGGAATTGCATGAAGAAATGAGGGTGCACGCCCCATATGGCAAGCGCCCCTTGTGGATAGCCTTGAGGAGTTTGATTTGGATCAAACTCTAGGAGGAATAAGAGCCTTGCACCACCCTCCTTCCTATCCTTGATTCCACGCTATTTTTTGGAAAGTTTTGGGTGAAAAAACTAGATGGGGATTGGGTATATGGCATGGAGATCAGCCTAGATGTCCTAATTAATCAAGCAAGCCAGTTGATTGGTCAATAGGATCTTTAGGGTTGGCGCAGGGGTCTATATAAAGAACCTGCACCCTAGGGTTTGGGTTGTTCTCATTCTCATGCTGAAAGGTTGCTGCCATATCCATCTACACACCTCTCCTACTACTTCTCTCTCTCTTCTCCATGACCGTACCAGGTTGGGCAAAGGTTCAACTATCAAGAGTTGATAGAAGTTGCTACAAAGATCAAGACAGGGTGTTCCACATCAAGAGACCACGTGCTAATTTCAAAGTTCCTTTTGAAGGTTCTACAGATCAGATCCAAATCTGATCTTTGGAGATCAGATCAAGTAAGAGGTGTCTAGAACCAGCTCGAGTGGACTTTGGTAGAGGTCAGGCACGTGCGTGGCTAGCTTTGAAACCTCAGGCTTTGTCAGATCATCATCAGCATAAATAGTTTACCCTAATTAGGTAACAAAAATTATTCTAATTTTATTTTAATTTTAGATTTGCATTTAGATCATAAGGATCAGATTTGAGAACTCTCAGATCTGATCAGATTTAGATAGAATATTTTTGAAATTCCACTATAGATTAGATCGATCTTACGATGGAAAAATAAGTTTTTTCTTTCAGTATCATATACACCTCTTCGATCAACTCTCCATTTAGAAAAGTTGTCTTCACATCCATCTACCAGATCTCATAGTCTAGATGGGCAGCTATCATAAGCATTATTCAAATGGATTTGAGCATTGCCACAAGGAAGAATATCTCATCATAGTCAATACCATATCGTTGACGATACCCCTTGACAACTAGATGGGCTTTATAGGTCTCTACCTTTCCATCTATGCCCCTCTTCCTCTTAAAATCTACTTACACCCAATGGATTTAATCCCTTTAGGTAGGTCAATCAATGTCCACACATCATTGACTTTCATGGACTCCATCTTGAATTTCATAGCTTCAAGCTATTTCTTGGAATCAGGTTTCTGCATTGCATCCATATGGGCAATCGGATCCTGATCGTTCTCATTGAGTTTGATAGGATCACCATCTTGGACTAAAAAATCATAATATCTATCCAGCTAATGTGGTACTCTATCGGATCGCCTTAGTAGTGCGAGTACATTAGGCTCCAGATTTGATTTAATCAAATCTAATTCTGGTTTGGCTATTGGTGTCTATTTTTTTACCTGTTGAACTTCCTCAAATTCAACTTTAGAGGCAACAATTTCTTCACTTAGGAACTTATTTTCTAAAAAGATTATCTCAAGACTGATGAACACTTTTTGTTCATCAGCAAGGTAGAAAATATATTCTTTAGTTTTTTTTGGATATCCTATGAATGTGCACTTGTCAGATCTAGGTCTAAGTTTATTCGTGATCAACCATTTGATGTAAGTTGAGCACTCTCAGACCCTAAGGTGTAAAAGTATTGGCTTATGCCCTATCCATATCTCATATGGAGCTTTAATCACAGACTTACTTAGAACTCTATTTAGAAGATAGCAAGCTGATTCAAGTGCATTGCCCTTGAAGGATATAGACAAGCTAGCAAAATCCATCATGGATCGGATCATGTCTAATAGAGTTTGAGATGCACCATTATGCTGTGGTGTCCTTGAAGGAGTCCATTAGGAGAGAATCTCATTCTCTCCTATATATATGAAAAACTCACTATAAAGGTATTTACTTCCTCAATCAGACCGAAGAGTTCTAATATTTTTTTAATTTATTTTTCTACTTCATTTTGAAATCATTTAAACATTTCAAATGAATCCGACTGGTGTTTCATCAAATAAACATATCCACATCTGGATAAATCATCTGTAAAAGTGATGAACTAAAAATATCCACCTCTAGCACTTGAGCTCATGGGCCCATATACATCAGTATGTACTAGACCTAAGAGTTCAATGGCTCTCTCATCTTTTCTAGTAAAAGATGACTTGATTATTTTTTCAAGAAGACAAGACTCATAAGTTGAAAGTGATTCATAATCACTAACTTCAAGAATTTTCTCTTGAGTCAACCTGTTTATCATGTTCTTGTTAGTGTGACCTAGCTTACAATGCCATAAATAAATATCAGACATATTTCTAATCTAGGATGCTTGCTAATGGAGTAGACTATATTAACAAGTTATGATATCATGTATATCCCATTGTTCAAATGTCCAAAAAATATAGTAATACCATTCAAAATGATATTACAAAATTTTTTCTTTATTAAAATTTCATAATTACTTTTGGTCAAAAGGCCTACTGAAATGATAGTCAAAAGAAATTAGGATAATAGTGATAATCACTAAGAATAATAGTATGAGACTCAAATATAAGTTTTAAGATCTCTAATGCTAGAATAGAACTGGTCTTCCATCTCTAACATTTAGAAATCTCCCATCTTGCTCAGATCTTGTACTGACATGTAACTCCTGTAATAAATTGCAAATATGGTAAGAGCTTTTGATATCCAATACCTAGTTAGTAATATCACAAATAGAGAAATTGCATGGAGTTATCATATAAATATCTTGCCTAGCAATATTTTGCTTCTTTCTCGATCTTTCGGGTCTAGGGAGGCAATATATTGACAATAGTTCCTCATCCAGTGCCCCCACTTCTTGTAGAAGAAGCACTCTGCTTGACTCTTATCAGGCTTAGGCTTCTTGGTTTGGCCCTGCACAGATGTCCCAAGCTGAACTTGCACCTTCTTAGACTTTTTTTTGTTCTTCTTCCTTTTTTAAAGGATCAAGAACTAGAAGAAGACCCTTCCACTAAGTTTATTGACTCCTTATGGAGTCGGTGATCCTTCTCAAAGTTTTGAAGCAACCTCAATAACCCATGGTAGTTAACTTTAGGCTTTGTCATGTTGGAAATTATATCCCAAAGCCAATCATCAGCCTGTTGACGGTTGAGATATTATAATTAATTTATTAATTAATAAAAAATATTTTGACATCTTTTTCATCATAAGCTTACATCTTCTAATGAACTCCATTATTGTAATGAAGTTCTTAGGATAATTTAGTTTCGATAAAAAAAGAATTTATTGATTAGTCCTTAAATTTGTTCACGACCAAAGGATAGGCTGTTAACTAGGACGACTGCATCTATCGAGCATAGGTCGCTATATGCCATATAGGTTGGATGTCCTTTTAACCAAGGTATATAGAGACACTGGTATGGCATACAGATAAGATGTATGGGTACATCATCATTGAACGTGACCAACTTTAGAGCATTCTACTATGGAGAATGTCTCTTATGGGATATAGGTATAAGTATCTCTTAGACCTGAGATCACCTCAGTGATTTGCAAGCAACTCACTATGCTTTGGTACTAGATTAACTAAATTTCTAAATCAACAATGAAAGACTTTTGGGCATAGTCAAGTACTTATGAAGTTAAAGTATGATCAAGATGGAATTGACCACTCCAAGAGTTGAAGAAGAATGTATCACTATATTTCAATATAGCAAAATCTTGGCCAGGGTAATCCATCAGATAGATTTGATATTTTGAAATACAATGTGGACAACCTGATCAGAGTTGATAGTTGAACTCTGAGGTGTCCTACGAGCATTATGGTCAAGGGAATGAATTATATGAAAACTATGTCTGCATGGGTTCTAAGGATGGTGTTCTACACCTTCGACCTATTCGACCGTTAGGTATCATTGCTAGATGGTCACTTTAATTAGTACAAAAATTTATTTCTATGCTGCTGACTTAGGTTTGGACCTATGAGGTCACACACATATTAGAACTTATGATCTGATCAGATGGTTGATCAATGATTAAGAATCATTCTAGGATTAAACAATCAATACGATTGGTGTTTAACCTAGTGCAAGTGTTGCAGGAGGATTGATTAGTAATTGAATTGCTAATTAGCTTAATTTGATTAAGCCAATAGATTGAGATTAAGTTTAATTAAATATAATTTAATTAAATTTAGTTTAATCTTGATTGAATCAAGTCCAATTGATTTATTGGATAAGCCAAGTGCAAGGAAGAACTAGTCCTAGCCTAACTAGGACTCGGATTAACCCAATTTTCTAATTTAATTAGAAAATAAATTAGAATTAAATTTAATTTAATCTAATTTAATTAACTTCTTAAATGGATTAGGGCTTTTTTTAATTAGGTTGGTTTAATCTTGATTTTATTTGGTTAAAAGATCTTGTTTGACCAAGTCAAAATTGAAGTCCTAGTGTGACTACAACTTCCTATCTCCTTGCACCACCCTGGTCCCAAGGCCCCCCATACCTATTTTTTAGGTATTTTTTATGGAAAATCCCTTTCTTCTTGATTTCCATGCCCCATCTCTCCCTCCAAGACATATTTAGAAGTTAGGTGGAAGACCAAGTCAAAGGAGCAATTGGTTTTGCGTAGGATTCCATGAGATAGAATCCTTATTGACCAAAACATCTTTCCTTGAGTGTCGCCCCCTCTTTTAATTAATAATTCTCTTATTCTATGAAAATAATCTCCTTTCTTGTGTGCCCTCTCTTGCTGGTCCATGCCAAAAATTATGGAGGAGGTGCCCAAGAGTTGGGCACCCCAACAACTTCCCATGTTTGGATATTCCTAGTCTAGGAATTTAACCTAAATTGGACTCTTCTTTTTCTCTATTTATTGGATAAATTTTATTTTAGTTATTTTATAAAATATAGAGCTTTTGAAAAGGTTTGGGGTGTGCAAAAATCAGAGGAAGAGGGTCCTTGGATGTGGGGGTTCCATAGGCACCAAACTAGGTGTCTAGGTGAGAGAAAGTAGAAGAAGAAGAGGGTCTTCTTCTAGGACTGTTTTATTTTCAATCTCTCCTCCTTTCTTTTGAGTTTTTTTGAGAGAGTCTCAGATCAAAAAACTCTCATCTTCCTTCTCATATTTTAGAGAGTCCAAATTTTGAAGAAGGGAGCATCGGATAGACCATCGAAGAAGGATCAGCACAGTACTAGTATGTTGTGCCGATTTCCTGAATCAAACTTCAGATCAGATATCGTAGGCTCGTGTGGACGACTCCTAGAGGTCGAACGCGTGAACGGCTCATGACTTCATCCTCAAGCCTAGATCAGTAAGTTAGAATATCTAAACTTGCTTAGGTAATAGATCTAATCTATAAACTTCGTACCTACATTTGATGTAGTATAGATCTAGGTTGATTTGATCAATCTTTTTCTTTCTTATTTGATTTTAATTTTTGATTTCATACAATACCTTAATCATATAAAAGATCTAAGATCTAGGTATTTATATGATTATTTAAATAAATTTTATATTTATTTAAGTCTTTCGCTGCAAGATCTTGAAAAAGTTTCAAGATCTACCAGTGAAACCCTAAATCTAGTTCCTTCAATTAGTATCAGAGCCCAGGTTCTTATTACATAATTTATATACATGTATAGATTATTTCTTAGATTAGATTTATTTTAAAATTTAATCATTAAATTTAAAATTAAAAATATATATAAAATATTTTAGATTGCACATACTGCCATAAGGTTGTCCTACTATAAGGTTTATCCCTTACAGTGAATAGATTGTCCTAATACGTGCTGATCTAAAATATTGATCATAAAATTTTATATTAGATCTATGAAATTTTATGATCTAATTAAAAATATTTTAATCTAATTTCAATCATCATAAATATGTTAGATTTGATCTAGGGAAATTTATGATTGATTATTATTGAAACTATTTCAATTACATGAACCTATTTAGGTTAGATCTAAAGTAGTTTTATGTTTATTTTACTTGCATATTGATTATGAATCAAACATGCAACTTAGTTGATAGAATCATATTATAAAAATATTTTATAAATATAAAAATTATTTTCAAAAAGCCAAACCCCAATCCTTAGTCCAAAACTTAATTGAGAATTAAGAAGTTGATTGATTAGGATCTAGGATTGTGAATTGAAGATCCTAAGACACAAATCAAAATACATTGGGTTAAATGGGTTAGTGGAGATTAGATCCATTAATTAGATTAGACCTACGATTAGATTAAAGAATAGATTTAATTAGAGAATTGACTAAATCTAATCAATTATTATTTTAGATTAGGTCAAGGATTCTCTAGATCAATTACAATAGTTATAGTTGGTCAAGTCCATGACTTTAACAAGACCCAAAATGGACTTGATTCTTGGCTATGCAGTCTAGCATGAACTGTTAGGTTGATCTAATTGAAACTAATTAAATTAGTTGATGTCTAAGGTAAATCAGATCGGTGGTTTTTAATTGGCAGCCCACTTACCTGGCCATTTCTGATGGTGTCTAAGAAAAGACAGGGAGGCCCTTCCACTGATCGTACTTACCTAACCTCTTGGTGAGATTATATTTTGATCAGATCGCTTAACTATTTGAGCTAACCCATGTTAGATAGGTAAATCAGTTTGATTGATTTAGGTACTCCTAGACCAGTCTTTTAATAGTCTTCCTTAAGCTGACTTGGTGAAGTTAGTGGGAGGATCATGATAAGTTGGTTAATCTTGATGGGATTGGTGTACAGGGTGGAAGCATGGATTTTAAAGCAAAAACATAAAATCATATAAACCAAACCCAAATCCTAGGACCACCTCATTAGCAATTAAATCATATAACATGCATTTATAACATAAAAGAAAGTATTAGAACATACCTCTTATCGCTAAACCCTAAATTGACCTTGATCGCTGGTAGCAATCCGTTAGGGTTTCCACTAGGTGCCCACATGTTCATCCTCCAACGTTGATCCACACAGAGACTTGATCAAGACACCAGCACCTCTGATTTATATAATTAGAGTTCTAATAATAAGAACTTTAATTAAAAGGCAAGACCTTCTTTATTCTTTATGTCACCTTCCTTGCCTCTCCTTATCTATCTTTCTTTTTCTTTTGTCTTCTTAATTTTATTTTCTAATCTCTTAGTCTTAAGATGACTTCTTATCCTTATAAGGATAAGGTCTAGATAAGAGAAAGAAAGAAAGAAAATTGGATAAAAAGAAACTCTTGTAAGAAAGAAAGATAATTTTCACACACACGGACTCTTGGTGTGCACCCTTGTTTATAATGTACGTAGGGGTGCCAACAAAAAATCTCACACCCTTTCCTCATTAATTTCTCATGCCCCATCATCCAATCTTATGCCTCATCAGTAAAAATAAGATGTAGACTTAGTCCAAGAGGTGCCTTAAAGCAGAAGGACTCTTAGACTAATTCTATGTAAGTTTTTTTACGAAGAGTCGCAATATATTATCTTTGGTGCCATCCTTTTCATCCATTAGATCATGAAAAAAGGCCATCCAATAGCTCTAAAAAGCGATGCCCATTCAGCAAGAAGGTGTGAAGATAATCTTTGAATAGTCAAAGTCCCAGGAGACCTTGACTTGGTCCAAGAGACATCAAGGAGGAGTAGGCGGCATGGAGTCTTTGGCGGCAAGGGGTCTTGGGTGACAAACCATCCTGGGAAAAAAAATTAAAAAGAAAAAAGGAGTATTTCATCTACAGAAGGACTCTTCTACGCTCCATATCTGATGTCCATGCCAATATAAAATTTATGTGACATAACAAAATGGAAAAAGTCAAAGAAGGTAGGCGCCAACTAATTCCATGCGCCAAAGAATTCTTTGCACATGAAAGACATTCCATGCGCAAGAGAGAGACTTTCTAGCATGTGGGATTCTGGTATGTGGCACCCCAACTGAAGCCCAATTAGTCTAAGTTAATCCAATTCAAGACTAAATCCAATTTGGCTCAAATTGGATCTAAATTAGCCCAAATCGGAAGCCGATTCGAATCCAATTCGAAACCAGGTGCTAGGGTTTGCTACGTGTGCTAGCATGTTCATCCAGCAAACATGGTCTAACCTAATTAGACCCTTAATCAACTCTCTTTGTGTGTGACCCATTGGGTTCCACATCTAACCAACAGTGAGTCTGGGTGTGATTTGACCTAATCTGGTTAGAACTCAACCAAACCGATTTAGGTCAAAACTAGCCAACCCAATTTGACTTAATTTAGAACACTTTCTAATTTAATGATCAAATTAAAATTTTAATTTGATCGAACCCACAAGACATGATTGACGTCTAGCAATGTATCATGACTTTCTAAAAGATGTGAAATTTTGATGAAAATATCAAAAATATCCTTCAGTGAAAATTACCATGCAACTAGATCCTTTGATCTTCCTGCATCCTAAATATGACTTTGGGTATGGAAATATGTCAACCCCAATATCTTATTCATTTCTCTTTCAATCTCATGATGATGATTCATTTAATGAAACATTAAAAACCATTTCTAATTTTTCATCATGCTTTGATCAAAGTCTTCCTGAATCATCATTTGTTTGAAGCAAGTAGGATGCTATTTCCTCTTACCAGAAGAGATCAATTCCATGTTAACCTACTCACAACCTTCATATATATAATCTATCATATCCAGATCATCCCGTACATAACTGAGTCATGAATGAGTATGAACCAAAATATGGATTTATATATATAAGATTCTATGGTAGTTTCAGGTCAAAGGATTATATGCACAAATTCCACTATGAGAACCATCTATTGACATATAGATAAGACTCCATTAGATATTTTTGATTTAGATTAATTTAGTGAACTCATTCTCTAATGAGCACCCACATTCTTGTATTAGTGTCATACACAAGTTATTGTGAGATCAATCATCCTCTTAATCGAGCATACAAAGAATGTGCTAGTCTTACTAGAAAACATTAATTCATAACTCAATGTCCCATCGACTAGAAATATTTATATTAGGATTTTAAGATTTTAGGTCTCACTAGTATGATCTCATCATAATTCTAAAATCATAGCCCTAATTTATAGGGTTTGTCATAATCTTAAATAAATAATAAGACACTGCATATGATGAAATAAATGCCTTTATTTATTAAACATGTCATTACATGAGTCTGGAAGACAAAGAACATCCCAAAAATAAATTGGCTTGAGGGCATATTCCTTTCAATCTCCCACTTGTACTAAAGCCAATCGCCCTTAAATTTTAATCCCATACAATCAAGATGGCGATCAAATAGTTGCAGTGGTAAAAACTTAATGAATGGGTCTGCTATGTTGTTCTTTGTGTCCACTCGTTCTATGACTACGTCTTGTCTTTCAATAATTTCTCAAATGAGATGGAGGCATCTTAGAATGTGTTTAGATTTATGATGAAACCTTGGTTCCTTTGCTTGAGCTAAAGCTCTAGTATTATCATAGTAAAGTGGTACTGAATTCTCAATTTCAGGAATAACTTTCAATTCAGTGATGAACTTCTTCATCCAGACAGCTTCCTTGGTGGCTTCACTTACAGCTACGTATTCTGCTTCAGTGGTTGAGTCAGCTATAGTTGACTGCTTAGTACTTGTCCAACTTACTGCTCCACTGTTCAGAGTAAATACATATCCTGAAATGGATTTGCTATCATCTGGGTCTGATTGAATACTAGAATCAGAATATGCTTCTAATTTAAGATTAGAACCTCTATATACTAGAAAAATATCTTTTGTCCTTCTCAAGTACTTAAGAATATTTTTCATAGCTTTTCAATGATCCTCTCCTAGATCAGCTTGAAATCAACTTGCAATGCCTAAAGCATAAGCAACATCAGGCCTTGGACATAACATGGCATACATTATTGATCCAACAGCCGAAGCATAAGAAATAGAACTCATTCTATTTCTCTCTTCAGGTGTCTTAGGAGACATCCTTTTAGAGAGATGTATGCCTTGACTCATGGATAAATAACCTCTTTTGCTCCCATCCATACTGAATCTTTTCAGTATTAAGTCAATGTACCTTGATTGGGACAAACCTACCATCCTCTTAGATCTATCTCTATAGATCTTTATTCCTAGTATATAGGATGCTTCTCCCAAATCTTTCAAGAAAAACTTATCGGATAGCCATAATTTGACTGATTGTAACATTGGGATATCATTGCCAATGAGTAGTATGTCATCTACATACAGAACCAAGAAGACTATGGTTTTCCCACTAGTTTTCTTGTACACACATGGTTCATCAACATTCTTGATAAAACCAAACTCTTTTATTGTTTCATCAAAATGGATGTTCCAACTCCTTGATGCTTGCTTTAATCCATCAATGGATCTCTTAAGTTTGCATACCTGATTTGGTTTCTCATTTGACTCAAATCCCTCTAACTGTGACATATAGATCTCCTCCTCAAGGAAACCATTAAGGAAGGTAGTCTTTACATCTATTTGCCATATTTCATAATCGTGGTATGCTGCTATAGCAAGCATAATCTAAATAGATTTGAGCATGGTAACAGGGGAAAATGTTTCATCATAATCAATCCCCTATTTTTGCCTACAATCCTTAGCCACCAATCTGGCCTTATAGGTTTCTATTTGACCATTAGCTCCAATCTTTTTTTTAAAAATCTATTTGCATCCAATAGGGTTTATATCCTCTGGTGCATCTACCAAAGTCCATACTTTGTTGGTGTGCATGGATTCCATTTTGGATTGCATGGCAGCCAGCCATTTGTAAGATCCTTACTTTTGACTGCTTCTGCATAGGTCAGAGGTTCGTCATTTTCAATGACTTGGGCTTCATTGTTTTCAATAATGAAACCATACCTCACATGTATATTTTGTACTCTTTTAGACCTAAGGATAGGAGTTATGTGTTCTGGATCTTTTATATGATTATATGGTTGAGAAATTTCTATTTGTTTTTCTTGAACTTCACTAAGTTCAATATTTCTGCCACTGCCCTTTTCTAGGATAAATTCTTTTTCGATGAAAATGGCATGCCTACTTTCAAATACTTTTTATCCAGTAGGATGGTGGAATATATATCCTATACTATTTCTAGGATATCCTATAAATAAACATCTGTCTGATCTAGCATCAAGTTTATGTCCAAAATTTTTTTTGACATAAGCTGGACAACCCCATATGTTAAGATACTTAAGATTAGGTTTCTTACTTCTTTATATGTCATATGGAGTACTAGATACAGATTTAGAAAGAACACTATTCAAGATGTAAATTGCAGTCTCTAGAGCATGACCCCAGAAGGAAATAGATAAATCAGTGAAGCACATCATGGACCATACCATATCTAATAAGCTACGATTTTTCCTTTTAGCTACACCATTTAATTATGGTGTATAAGGAGGTATCCATTCAGAGAGAATCTCTTTAACTTTAAGATAGTTTAGAAACTCACTAGATAAGTATTCTCCTCCTCGATCAGATCAAAGGATTTTTATACATTGTCCAGTTTGTTTTTTGACCATACTTTAATACTCTTTAAATTTATCAAAGGCTTCTGATTTGTGTTTCATAAGATACACATATCCAAACCTAGATAAATCATTAGTAAATGTAATAAAATAAGAGTATCCTTCTTTGGCTTGAGTTGTCATAGGACTACATACATCCATATGTACAAGTCCTAATAACTCATTTGTCCTTTCTCTATGTCCATTAAATGGAATCTTGGTCATTTTACCTATGAGGCATGATTCACAAGTTCCCAATGATTCATAATCAAAAGGATCAAAGAACTTTTCTTTGTATAACTTGTTAATCATAGCCTCACTAATATGACCTAATCGATAATGCTAAAGTAAAGTATTATTTATGTCATCTCTCTTACGTTTTCCATTTTCATCAATATGAAATATATTATCATCCAAACATAGAGTCAATAAACCATTGCTAAATATGCCAAAATAAATATTTTCATTAGAATATTTGATCAAGCAACCTTTGCTCATTACATTAAAACTATAACCTTGATTTAATAACAAGGGTATAGATATAATATTTCTAATGATCTTAGGCATATAATAACAATTTGTAAGCTCTAAGATCTTTCCATAAGGTAACTTCAATATATTTGTCCCTACAGCTTCTGCTTGGATAGATTCTCCTCTAGCGCCATAAAGCTTGAAGTCCCCTTTCTTCAAATTCTTAATTTTCTACAGCTCTTGAAAAGATTTGTAGATATGAAAACCACAATCGATATCTAATACCCAAGAATTTGAAATGAAAAATTTTAATGATAATATAGTATGTATCTCATACATACCTTTTGGTGCATTATTTGCATCAGACTTCACGGTTGCAAGGTAAGCCTTGCAATTCCTCTTCCAATGGCCTGCTTTGCTGTAGTGAAAATAGGTCATTTGTCCGAAGACCTTCTTCCTCTTTTTCTTCTTATTTATACCACTTTTAGGATTCAACCTTCTCTTTGAACCCTTTTTGCCTACCTTCTTCTTGGAGATCCCTTCCATAAGAAGAAGAGGAGCCTTACTTGATATGGCTTTCTACTGTCTTGAGCATATTTAATAGCTCAGGCAATGAAGAATTCAGTTTGTTCATGTGATAGTTCACAACAAACTAAGAAAATCATTCTAGGAGTGATTGCACATTGCTTGTCGTTGTAGCCTATTTCGATTATGAAATATGGCAAATGGACGTGAAAATGGTGTTCTTGAATGGATATCTTAAGGAAGATATCTATATGGAACAGTCGCTAGGTTTCACATCCAGTGATACTGATCACAAGGTTTGCAAGCTGCAAAGGTCTATATATAGACTTAAGCAAGCATCTCGGAGCTGGAACACTCGTTTCAATGATGTGATCAAAATGTTTGGTTTCATCAAAAATGAAGAGGAACCATGTGTTTTCAAAAAGGTCAGTGGGAGCGCTGTTGTCTTCCTCGTATTGTACGTGGATGACATCCTCCTTATTGGGAATGATATTCCCATGTTGACATCAGTCAAATTATGGTTGTCCAAGGAATTCTCCATGAAAGACCTAGGTGAAGCATCCTTTATTCTAGGAATTAAGGTCTATAGGGATAGACCGAATAGGATGCTAGGACTTTCACAGAAGATGTACATAGAGGAAGTACTAAAGAGGTTTAGTATGGAAAACTCTAAGAGGGGATTAATACCCTTCAGACATGGTATTCATCTTTCCAAGAAGATGTGCCCTAGCACACCTGAGGAAATAGAATGCATGAGCAAGATCCCTTATGCTTCTGCAATAGGGAGCCTCATGTATGCCATGCTATGTACACGACCTGATATAGCCCATGCTGTGAGTGTCACAAGCAGATATCAGTCAAATCCAGGTGAAGAACACTGGACTTCTGTGAAATGTATCCTTAAGTACTTGAGAAGAACTAAGGATATGATGTTGGTCTTTGGTAATGGAGAACTCCAAGTCCAGGGATACACAGACTCGGATTTCATGTCCGATATAGATGATCGAAAGTCGACATCTGGGAGTCTGTTTGTGTGCAATGGTGGTGCTGTCAGCTGGAAGAGTTTCAAGCAAACGGTGATAGCAGATTCCACCATGGAAGCAGAATATATCGCTGCATCAGAGGCTGCGAAGGAAGCATTCTGGTACAAGAAGTTTGCTGTAGAAATTGGAGTAATGCCATCAGATGCCATTCCTCTATACTGCGACAACAATGGTGCCATAGCCCTTGCTAAGGAGCCGAGGTCTCACCAGAAATCCAAGCACATTGAGCGGCGATACCACCTCATCCGCGATTACCTCGAGAAGGATTACGTCGAGGTCAAGAGAGTCAACTCCACAGATAATGTGGCAGACCCACTTACAAAGCCATTGGGCCAGCAGAAGATCGAAGCCCACCTTGAGAAGATGGGACTTAGACTTGTAGCCAATTGGCTTTAGGACAAGTGGGAGATTGTTAGATATATGTGCCCTAGAAGCCAGAATTGGCTGACACTTGTAATACACTTCTAGGGGCAAAATTATAATTTTGACTATAATATCAATAAAATGGGTTATTTTCTATCACATATGTGTATTTAGTGTCTGTGATACATCCTTTGAGTTAATGGTAATGATAATTCATATTTTCAAGAGTTGAAAATTTAAGACATGAATAATCATTATTAACTCATAAAATGCTCCCGACCATAGGATCATCACGAGGATGGTGATTGATCCGGAAGGTTGGTGTACAATCGCTTCTCTTTAGTAGATGAGTCTTGAGTCTATGGTGTGGAGACACCGGAGCGAGAGTACAGGTACTCGTTAGAGAATGAGGGCACTGAGCGTGACCACCTCGAGTAGTCATTAGGGAGTCTACCTTCTCGTCAATGACTGACTCGATGCTGCAGTAGTGTGTCTGGTTCTTTGACCTGAGATGCATCGGCAGTTCACCTTGAGGGTGTTATAGTTTGACTACACCATTACTCGGTCTCCTAGCCATATGGAACCCTGAGGTGTATGTTGGCTATAGCATGTTCATTGTAGGAACTGGATAGCATCAAGATGGAATCTATCTACCTCGGTGGTAGAGGAGCAGCCCTATGATGATCATGAGAATCAAGTCCAGAAATCCATGGCCATGGTAGAGTGAAATAATAGAAAGAGTTTCTATTTAGATTTTCACATTGGACTTGAATCGAATGATTACATCATATGACAGAGACTAGGGTTTGACGAGTTCACCTTAACCCTAATCTGATCGGGGCTCAAGATAGAAGAACTTAATCACACAGGTAGCTGCACCAAGAGGTTCGCATTCAGCTCTGATGGGTTGCCACCATATACTGCTAGGTGTCACTGGTGGATTTTGGGAGCAATTAGAATGATTTAGATGATCGATCATTCTAGCTGTTCGAATCAGAAGAGTTCTGATCCATCGAAAGGAGTTTCGATGATGTCGATGATAGAGATCATGACATATCCCATTACCATACAGAACTGAACCTAACTGGGTCACACAAACAAATAAGGGTTTGAATCTGGTGATCATCAATTGAACTGATCCAGTTCAATTGATCTGAATGAGATTCAATTAGGTTCAAGGAAAATCGTGCTAGCACTCGATTGAACCTAACGTTCTTCTTTTACTATCATAAATAGTTGTCCTGACTGAGCCAAAGGAGTTTGTGCTCATTTAGAGGCCTTCACTTTGTCTGACTGGAGCTTGTCCAAGTCAGAAAAGGTTGTCTTATTTTGTAAGACATTACCTGCCATTTTTGGTCACCTGCCATTTCTTCATCCTTTGACTTTGGTCAAAAGTCTGACCTTTGACTGGTCAAATGTTGACCATTGATACTTTGACTTTTGACCACATGTCATGCACCTATTGGAGAGCTGGTGGGGGCCTTGTCCCCCTGCCAGAACCTGGCAAGGAGGAGGGCGCACGCCACCCTTGGCGTGTGCCCAAGTTGGAGGCGCCCTAGGAGTCCCTGTTGGATAGGGACTCCATCTCCTTTTTGGATTCCAATTAGAGTTCTCCTAAGAACCAACTTTGACTGGTCTTAGGCACCCTCTAAGGAGGAATCCACGGGACTCTATTCCCACTAATTAAATTTAGATCTGATTTCACAAAGAGTTGTGATTGGTTGGGAAGAAGAGGAGTTGGATTATAGACGGTCTATAAATAAGACCCTGTGCCCAACTCAAAAAAAAAAAAAGATTAGAGAATTAAAATCCCACACCCCAAGGCTGCCTCTCCCCTCTTCCTCTATGCCAAACCCACCTTCTCCCTCTCCTCTCCACGTCCAAAAGTGTTTTGGACCTTGGTTGGTGCAATCTAGATGAGAGAAAGGCGACTGAAAGCTAGAAGGCTGCGCTGCTGCAAAGGACAATTACTGATCTTCGAAAGGAGTTTTGAAGATCCTCCAGATCAGATCTAGATCTAATTTTTAGAGATGTGATAGAGAAGAAGAGGATCTCTAGATCCAGTTCGAGTGGATACCGGTGGAGACCAGGCACTTACGTGGCTAGATCCAGAACCTTCCGCTGCTCATAGGATCATCATCGGGTAATAGGATTATCCACTTCAAGGTAAATTAAATTTGATTTTATTTATTTGATTTTATTTTAATTATTAAAATAATAAAAACTAGATCTAAAATATCCTAGATCTAATCTCAATCAAAGAAAAAAATTTTGAAATATATCTCTTGATCTGATCAGATCTGAACGAACCTGGTCCAGAAAATCTGGATTTCCCTTCAAATAGGGTATAAGTTAGTTTTTCTAATTTTGTATATCTTATTTCAGCATTCCTTAGAACTCGACTTATGTAGTAAATAGGCTTCTAAATTTTTGCCTCCTCTTTGATCATGATAGCTCTAATTGCTGCAGGTGACACCACCAGATATAGGAAAAGTTCTTCACCAGGTTCGAGTTTGGCAAGGAGAGGAAGTGATCTAAGGTAGTTCTTCAATTTCTTAAAAGCTAGCTAACACTCAGGAGTCCAGCAAATGTTCTTTGGCTGCTTGAGCACTTGAAAGAATGGCATGCACCGCTCGACCGACCTCGAAATGAATCGATTTAGAGCTACAATTTTCTCTATCAATACCATGCCTTAATACCATAAATCCCAAAAACTTTTTTGAGATTACTCCGAAGGTATACTTAGTTGGATTTAGCTTCATCTTATACTTTCAAAGTGTGGTGAATGTTTCCTCAAGGTTAGCGATATGATTCATTGTAGATCAACTTTTGACCAGCATATCATCCACATAGACCATCATATTGCGACTGATCTACTCTTTGAAAATCTTGTTCATTAGATGTTGATAAGTGTCACCTGCATACTTTAATCTAAAGAAAATAACCCTATAACAATAAAGACCACGGTTAGTAATAAAAGTTATTTTTTCTTCATCCTTCAGTGCTATCCAAATTTGATTATAACTAGAGAAGGCATCTATCAAAGTGAGGAGCTCATGGCCCATAGTAGCACCCATCAGTTGATCAATTCTAGGTAGAAGGTAGCTATCTTTTGGGCAAGCTTTGTTCAAATCTATGAAATCTATGCATATCCTCCACTTGTAATTTATTTTTTTGATGAGAACAATATTTGCAATCTAGTTTGGATAGGACACTTTTTGGATAAAATTGAATTTAAGAAGCTTGTCAACTTTGTCTATGATGGTCTTCTATCATTCTAGTGTAAAGCTATGCTTCTTTACTTCACTAGCTGACATTTAAGATCCACGACTAAACAATGTTCCATTACCTTTGCATCAATTCCTGGCATATCCATAGGTACCCAAGCAAAGACATCGACATTCTTTCGTAAGAAGATGATGAGCTGCTTTCTGACTTTCTCTTTAGATTAGAGCCAATTTGAATAGTATGATCTTCATTTCCATCATTCAGAGATACTGCAATAAGATAGTCGATTGGTTTCCCCCGCTTCTTAGTCAAGTCATCACGAGCATCAAGTCCATCCACTAGATAAGGATCTGCTTGCTTTCCCCCTTGCAAGGCAATGGTGTAATAGTGTCATGCCAATGTTTGATCTCCCCTGACTTCTCCAACCCCATGATTTGTTAGGAATTTTATCTTCAAGTAATAGATTGAAACCATAATTCAAAGTGCATCTAAACTAGATCAGTCGAGAATTGTATTATAAGTAGAAGGAGCCTTCACTACTAGAAAATCAACCTAAGCCTTTGATTGCTTTGGGTACCGACCTGCCATAATAGACAAAGTAATTATTCCTTCAACCAGCACTGCATCGTCAATGAATCTTACTAACGGAGAGCTTATTGGTCCCATGCGATTGTTAGGTATAGACATTTTAGAGAATGCATCATAAAATAAAACATCCGCAAAGTCTCCATTATCAATCAAAATGTGGCATACATCATAGTCAACAACGTTTAAAGTAACTACAACCGCATCATTGTGCAGAAATTAGATCCTTTATGCATCTTGTTTGGTGAAAGTGATAGGCTCCTCAGTCCTCTACCTTTTTGCTGGCTCTGCAAATCTACTAGCTTCTCCCTGTCGATGTCCCCTAGTAATGGTGTAGATGATTTTAAGTGGGGGCCAATCTTTCTGTGGCTCATCCCTTTGGGGTGGTTCAGGCTGTGGCAAAGCTCTTAGTAGGTCCTCACTTTTTTTGATTGATGTCTCAAAAAATGGTCCAATCGATCTCATTTGATGAGCTCCTCGATCTCATCTTGGAGCTGGATGCATTCTTTAGTATCATGATTATGGTCATGATGGTAGAGACAGTACTTGTTGGGATTGCACTTGGATGGATGAGTCTTCATTCTTTCTGACCTCAGTAGCTGCTCTTTTATTTTTATCAACACTTGAGTCTTGGGAGCATTTAGAGGAGCATAGTTATGAAACCATCGAGAAGGACAGTTCCACCACTCCCTCCAATCAAGACTTCTCTATCGACGAGCTCGTGGAGGGGTCCAAGCTCTTTTACACTCAGGTGGGGTTCTGGAGTGCGGTTGAGCTTCGTTCGGCTTCTCAATAATCATGGGCTTGCTAGATTCACCTATCTACCACTCTATCGTGGCCTCTTCATCTTTCAGTTTGAAGGCTTTCTTCGCTCAACCGTAGCCTTTAGATCGGGCTAGTATGTTGACAAAATCATGGAGGTACTTCTTCTTCAAGGGGAAGAGAAGATCATTCTTCTAAAGACCATCCTTCAGTATAGCCATAGTAATAGATTGATCCAAATTTCGAACCTCCAGGGCAGTAGCACTAAAGCAGCTAACATAAGCTCGAATGGACTCCCATTCTTTCTACTTAATATTGACAAGGAAGTCCAAACCTCGTCTCTGATGCCAGCTGCTGATAAAATGAGCCACAAACTAGTAGCTCAGCTGGTTAAAAGATAAGATGGTACTCGATTTGAGATCGAAGTACCAATTTCTTACTACTTCCTTCAGAGTGGAGGAAAAAGCTTGGCACAGAATAGCGTTAGGCATGCTATAAAGTAGTATCATAGTTTTAAAAACTTTAAAGTGGTCAATAGGATCGGTGGTCTCATCATAACTTTTAAACTAGGAGAGTTTAAAGATCGACAGGATAGGCTCCTACATGATGCGAGTGGAGAAAAAAGGGTCGATGCAGATGTCGTCATGGTGAGTAGGAGCAACATGGTGGAGTTCATCAATCCATCAGTTCATTTTTTAAAGCTTCTGATCGAGAATGTCATCTCAATCATGGATCTCAAAGCATGGCTAGCTGAGAGGGTAATGATTCTCCAAGGATGAAATTATGATCTGAATAAGGGCTCTATGCTCTCTACTTTTTCTTCCTATGAGTCACTGGTTGACTTATCCAGGTGGGTCTATCTAGCACCAAATCTTGGCATTCCGCCAAGGGTCTTTCCAACTAAACTGGTACTGGGGGTTGCTGCATGGCTTGTACTACCTTAGTAAGGCCCTTAACTTGCTGCATCAGTAGGTTGAATTACTCTAGGTCCACCATGGTTGTTGGTGGGGTTTGTAATGCCGGTGATGAAGTTAGAGCTGGCTGATCTGATTGAGATCTAGCAGTAGAGATGGTGGAACGCTGGGTTGAAGTTCTCATGGAAGGCATTTCACAAGAAAGATTAGAGAGAAAAGAATTGTAGAATTGGAGAGGAGAGGAAGAAGATGAACTCAACTGGATACTTCTTTAAGAACAAGGGCTCAATGGGCCCTTTCTCTAGTGCCAATCCTATTAGTGCAGAAAATGATGTTGACATCGAAGTTTGTTGGAGCTAGAGAAGATGAGATTGCCGATGAGACCAGCAAGGCAAAGTCTAAATCTAAGGTGGGTGGCTCTGGCAAGATCCTCTGATGATCAAGTTAGTTCTTCGGCCAAGAAGAATAGAATACTCAGGAGAATTAAGAGTGCAGAGGAGAAATTAGAGAGAAAGACGTATATGAAGGATATCTTATATAAGTGGAGCCTGTAACAAAATAAAAGTGATAGCCATAATAGAATGTTAGTAGGCTGTTTGGGCCACATGGAGTTTGTTATGGAGAGTGATGTCCTTTGTCATGACTCATCGGTCTGTTGGAGATTAATGGTTGGAGTTCGGGCAGGACTTCTACACCTAGTTCAGCTTATAATTTAGTGCTCAGTAGTACTGCTGAACAAGATGGATTGGGAACCTGACAAGATCCTTTTACTATTCAAATCTATCCGATCGATGTGCATAATATAAGATGGCTAGATATGTAATAGTTAGGAGGAAATATTGGAATTCGGTCGCCTGTAAGTTCGGTCGCTATCCATAAGGGAGTAGAAGAATTTGACCAGACGGAGTTCTTGGCATAAGGTTAATGAGATATGTTCTATCGCAAAGAAATTTGATTGGATAAAATTCCATCTGAATAAAGCTTGACTGGAAAGGAGTTCATCCTAGAAAAAGTTCAACTGGAAGAAGTCTGATTGGAAGAAGTTCGCTTAGGAAGGAGACTATCTGGAAGGGGTTCAATGCTTGTAGTAGGAGAATTCAGCTGCCTTTAAGATTTGTTGCCAAGCAAGGTCGGATGGGTTGGGTTTTAATTATTTAGAATTCTGCTATTCATCCTGGGTCAAAAAATAGAGTTAGCAAAAAGGTGATTCTTTTTACTGGTCAAGATTGTCCAGTCAACATGCACGGTACAGGCTAACTAGATATGTAATTATCAGAAAGAGATGAAGAAATTCAGCTACACAAGAGTTCTACCATTATCCATAGAGTAAAGGAGTTTGGCTTGGATAGAAACTGACTGGGGAGAAATTTGGCTGGGCGAGGTTCCTGCCACAAAGTTAATGAGATATGTTGGACGTTATAAAAGGGTTTGACTGCACTCAAGGTCTGCCATAGATGGAAACCAAGGGTGTTGGGGTTCAATCTTTGATGGGACTCTATTGTCATTAGGTTCAGAGTTAGTTATCACGTCCTTTACTATTCAAGTTAGACCTAATGGGATTCATCATGTCTTGAAGGAATTATGCAATTACTGAGAGAGGAAGAGTATTATTACCACTAAGAAGTTCATCTAGCATACATGGTTTAAAGGTCAACCCCTTTGAGTTATATCAGTTCAATTGAAGTTCAGCCATAATTGTTGCAATATCGGATGAAGTCATATCAGGTTCGGATATTTTATTGGACTTTGGCTAGAGTTATTTTATTTCCAATAATGACCATACATGGTCCATCTAACCAATAAATGATTAAGCCCAATTTTGGTCGGTCAACCTAACCATCATTTAGAGACATATTATGAATGATAATTCCAATAGTCGATAAGCACCATGCTTTTAGGCCTTCAATGACTATCAAGCTAATGGACCCATTATCACTCAACTTAATAAAAGGCTATGATTTAGTTATCACTATAACTATTTTATTTTTAAGAATCTAATAATTTTAGAGGATTTGGTAAACTCATTTGAAGAGAAAAGAGAAGATTAACCAGCTAATCACGATCCTTCCACCAACTTCACCAAGTCAGATTAATGGAGACCAAAGATAAGTCAATCTAGGGCACCTAAATTAGTCACACTAATTTACATAGTTGACATGGGTTAGCTCTAGTCATCAAGTGATCTAGTCAAAATATAATTTTATCAAGATGGCTAGATAAGTAAAATCAGTGGGAAGGATATGCCATTAACTCATCAAAGATCGAATCAGTGTAAGTAGCTCTCAATTAAAGACCACTAGTTGAAACTACCAGACTTACCTTGGATACCAATTGATTAATTTGTTTCGATTGGATCTACCTAACAATCTAGGCTAGACCACTGAGCCAAAAATCAAGTCCATTTTGTTCTTATTAAAGACATGGACTTGACCAACTACAACTATTGTAACTGATCTAGACTATCCCTGATTTAATCTAAAACAACACTTGATTAGTTTAGTCAATTGCTCTAATTAAGTCCATTCTTTAATCTAACCTTAAGTCTAACCCAATTAATAGACCTAATTCAGACTAACCCATTAACCCATGTATTATGATTTTATCTTAGGATCTTTAATTCATAATTCTAGATTTTAATTTATAATTTTTAATTCATAATTAAGTATTGGGCTAATGGTTTGGGGTTCGGCATTTTGAAAATATTTTTTAAATTTTATAAAATATTTTTTACAATATACAAGCGTAACCATGAATCGAATTTAGATCTAATCAAAATATATTTATGATGATTGAAATAATTTTAATTTTAATAAATCATAATTTTTTTTAAATCATACCTAATAAATTTATGATTAATTTTTAGATCAGCACGTACTAAGACAATCTTTTTGTTGTAAGGGATAAACATTACAGCAAGACAACCTTATAAAATCAGTCCGTGCAATCTAAAAATTACTTATTTTAAATTTAAATTTAAGATTATAATTTAGATCTAATCTAAATTATTAATCTAAAATATGCATAAATACTATATCAATCAACCTAGGCTCTGATACCAATGATGAAAAAATTCCTAGGATTTCATGCACAAATTTCAAAACTTTTTCAAAAATCATGTAGCAAAAGACTCAGATTAATCATATTAATCTAATTAATGCATGTAAAAATATCTACATCTAAGATCTTATGACATGATATAAGCATGTAAAAAATCTAAAAATAGATAAAGCTAAAAGGTATAGATCAAATCAACACCGATCTAGATCTTATAGAGATCAAATCTCTATGCCTGATCGTATGTCGAGAATTCCACTGCTGATTTCTATGGTTGAAAACATCGCTTACAGCTACACAAGGCATCCAACCCCTATAGATTGTTTATATGAGGCTTCTAAGATGATTGGAGGTTTGATGATTGAAGATCTGTGTAGCATTCTAGCACTTTGCAGATCCCTTTTGGCAATTGATCTTAATTCATCTCTTTCAGATCTCTTGGACCTTCCAAGGGATGAAGAACCTGAGGAGGACTTAACAGAGATTATCTTCCTCTCTGATCTCTCAAGGATATATGAAAGAGGGAGGAAGAAAAGCCCTAGAGAAGAGACCCTATCTTTTCTTCTTTCTTTTCTCTCACTAGGATACATTAGTATGTTGTCCAAAAGAAAGCCCATGCCCCAAAATAATTTGTGCCTGATAACCCATGCATAAAACCTCCATCCCATGGTCAATCACTTACTAAAATCTCAAGCCTTAAGCCCTCTTAAATAGGGAGATAAAGAAGAATCCTTGTATAGGTCAAATACCTAGAAAAGCAAGTTTCCAAACTAAGAAACTCCTTCATTTTCTTGGGTGTGGGAAACTTGAATGGCACACACAATAATTTTCATTTTCCACCAAAAAAATTAGATTAAATCTGACTAAAAAGGTGTCTTTAATGGATAGAGTTTGGAAATTACAAAACTATATTAAATAGAGTCCTAGTCAAAACAACTTACTTGTTTTGACCTAGTCAAAACTAATTTCCAAACTAGAGATATGAGGATGCATGGGAGGCTTCTTGGGCATGAGAAAGATCATGCAAAACTCAGAAGATGGGGCATGGGCATGGGGAGTCTAGGTGCCAAGGAAGGGAGAGAGTCCTAGTCCAACTAGGCTCTCTAGTTTTCTTTAGTCAAACCAAAATTTTAAGTTCAATTAAATTAGGATTAGTGCAATCTAATTAAGGATGATCCTAGTCCAACTAGGAGCCCATTTAAATCTAATTAAATTATATTTAATTCTAATTTAAATTCTACATCAATTAAGAATTAGGTGCATAAAAGTCCTAATAGAATAGAAAATTGATCTTCCTTGCAATTAGCTTATCCCATAAACCAATTGGACTTGACAAAATTAAGTCCAAACCAAACCAAATTAAATTTTATTTAATTAGACTCAATATTAGTCCTAATGCTCCATCAAATTAAGCCAGTTAGTGATCTAATTGCTAATTAATCCTCCTGCAATACTTATACTAGATCAAACATCAATCGTATTGACTATTTGATCCTAGAATGATTCATAATCGTTGATCAACCATCCAATCAAATAGAAATCTCTAATGTGTGTGACTCCATAGGTTCGAATCTAAGCTAGTAGCACAGAAATAAATTTCTGTGCTAATCAAAGTGACCATCTAGCAATTATACCCAACATCTGAAAAGGTCGAATGTATATAAAGCAACATTCAAGAATCTATTCGAATATGATTACCGTATAATTCATCCCTTTGACCTCTATGTTTAAGATGATTCTAAGTTAAATTATCAACCCTGAAAAAATACATCCATAATGTATCTCTATGCAATAAGTCCTGTGACTCCTTATAGGGCCTACCCTAGTCAAGGTTATGCTAAATTGAAACATAATTCAACACAACTCCTTAAATTAGGAGTGGTCAATCCCATCTTGAGTCATACACCAACTTTACATGTACTTGATTGTGCTAAAAAATCTTCTATCACTGAATTAAAAATTTAGATAGTCCGACACCAAAGTACAGTGAGTCGCTTGCAAGTCACCATGGTGATCTTAAGTCGGATGAACACTTATACCCATATCCAATCGGAGTAAATCTTGATAGCAGAATGCTCTAGAGTTGGTCAAGTTCAGTGACAATATACTCGTACATGTTACCTGTATGCCATATTAGTGTCTCCATACTTCTTTGTTAATAGGACAACCAACCTATATGGCACACAACAACCTATATCCGATAAACATTATCATCCTAGGTAACAACATATCATTTGATTGCGAATATATTTAAGGACTAAATGATAAATCATCTCTTCATTGATTCTAAATAATCCTAAGGACTTCATCACGACATACGAGTTCATAAAAAAAAGATGTACACTTATGATGAAAAGCTAGAATAAACTTTTTATTCATAGTAAATCATGTACATTTACAAAATTAGCTAGAATAAACTTTTTATTCATAGTAAATCATGTACATTTATAAAATTAGCTCAACCATCAACAAGCTAATGATTGACTTTGAGACATAATTTCCTACATGGCCTTTTATAGAAGATGTACATAGAGAAAGTGCTGAAAAGTTTTAGCATAGAGAACTTTAAGAGGGGACTACTATCTCTTAGATATGGCATTAGTCTCTCCAAGAAGATGTGTCCTAGCATACCCATGGAGATTTAGCGGATGAGTAAGATCCCTTATGCTTCGGTAATAGAGAGCCTCATGTATGCCATGTTGTATATACGACCTAATATAGCCCTTACTGAAAGTGTTACGAACAGGTATTAGTTGAATCCAGATGAAGAGCATTGGACTGCTGTGAAGAACATTCTTAAGTTCTTGAGAAGAACTAAGGATTTGTTCTTGATCATTGGAGAATGTCTTGAGTTGCGAGTTGAAGGATACATTGATCAGACTTTATATCTAATCCTGATGATAGAAAGTCTACATCATGATGTATATTTGTATGCAATGGTGGTGCTATTAGTTGGAAGAGTTCCAAACAGCCCATTATAATGAACTCGAAGATGGAAGTTGAATATGTTGCTACCTCGGATATTTTAAAGAAGACCTTCTAGTTCAAGAAATTCATTGCGGAGCTTAGAGTGATGCCATCAGATACCATTGCCCTGTACTATGACAACAATGATGCCATAGCCCTTCCTAAGGAGCCTAGGTCTCATCAGAAGTCCAAGCACATCGAGTGGTGATATCATATCATACACGACTATCTTGAGAAGAAATACATTGAGGTGCAAAGAGTAGACTCTATGAACAACATGGCAGATCCACTAATGAAGTAGTTGAGTCAATAGAAGACCGAAGTCCATCTTGAGAAGATGGGTCTTAGGTATATGGCCAATTGGCTTTAGGTCAAATGGGAGATTGTTAGATATATGACCTAGAAAGCTAATTGTTAACTGACATATTATATTTTTTTAGAATTATTTTTATTCTTAATTCATTAAAATTAATAAAATAAATATTTTTCTTATCCTTTCATATTTAATGCATCCATGAATCATCCAAGAAGTTAATTGATAATGACATATATTCTCAGGAGTTGAGAATTTGAAATATGTATCAATATGAATTAACTTCTGAATTGCTCTTGATCATTGAATCATCACGGGAATTGATAAACACAAAATATATATAAGTATTAATTTATTAGATTAATTTATTTTTATTCTTAAGAATAGATATTTTTATTTTGTCTTTTGTAGAAAAAAGATCATGGATGGAAAGAGCTCGATTTATGGGTCATAATGAAATAAATTTGAAGCCAATTGAAGTTAAAATGGACCCATAATGGAGATTCAAAGAAAAAAAGGAAAAAAAAAATTAGAAATGGCTTTGCCACCATAGCTGGCTTAGCCGGCGTGCCAGCAAGTCAGCCTAGCCAAAGAAGCCAGCCCACCAACCCACAAAGCCCAGCCAGAGAAGCCCTTTAGGCTTGCCGGTGGATGGTAGACTAACCGATTGGTTCACAAATCCTGGCATAGATCGTCCAGCATAGCAAGCATGCCTAGTCAGAGAGCATCGTGTGGCAGACGTAGACCCTTAAAGGGTTCACCAAAAATCCATCATGGCTCATAGGAGTAAAATGGTAATTTTGCATTGAACGACATGCGGTGATTAGTTATGGCATTCAGAAGTCCCGATCCACACGGTCCATGAGCATAAGAAAAGTGCAATAAAATAGTCTGCATTCATTTTGGTGAAGATCCAATGGCTAGCATCACTTCCCAATCTAATTCAAAGGTATCCAGTGATTTGGCACGATCCGATGGTCAAAAATCATGCTGGTGAAGATCCAATGGTCAAGGAAGTTTTTTGACTTGATTAAGGAGATCTTAGTGCCATCCAATGGTCCAAATTCATCCATAAGTTTGATCCAATAGCTAAGAATCAATCTAGGTCCTGTTTTAGCTGTAAGCGATGGATTTTGATCAAATCTAGACCATTTAAACCCAATTCGATGGCAGAAAATTGCTACAGGGTGCATAATTTGATCTAGATTCATTTTTCTTAGTTTTTTCTGATTCTAACCCAAATTCTTCTGATTCCTCCACTATAAATAGAACCCTAAGCTAAAGTAATGAGCCATCAGCTCTCATAAGCTCTTCTAAGCCTCTCCAAGCCTCTCCTATAACCCAAAAATAGCTAACCTCTCTCCTTTCTCTCTCTCCAAGCTCTCATCCTCTCTTCTTTTCTTCTTTCTTTTTTCAACAGTCCATCAACTTCTCTTATTTCTCCACCAAATTTCCTCTCCTGCTCCTATTGTTTGCACCCACCGCTATCAAGGATCTTCTACAAAGCATAAAGGATGAAGACATCAACGAAAAGCTTCTCGATGGGCAGCTGATCCTCTCTTTCTCAGGAGATCATTGTGATCTTATTTGATGGTATTTTCTATTTTCATTTTTTATATATTTTTTTAATTTATAATAAAGATTATTTTTATTTATAAAATCTTTATGTCTTTATTTTTTTTTGTAATTGATCTAGAATAGTTTATTATCCTTAGGATGAGTCATGATCTACGGGTATGGTTTGTGCTCTTGAGATAAATTATATTTATTTTAATTTTTTATATCTAATTTAATTTAAACTAGTCTATAACTTTAAGGGATGGGCTATGATCCAGAGGTACAGATCATACTCTCTAAGATGAGTTATCTCTATATTAGTTAGATATCAATTAAAGCATATTAAAAGGAATACTAGCTGTCAGATAAGTGATCAGTTAAAATTCTAAGAATTCATCTCCATACTTGCAACTCCTTTTTTAATTAATTTGCTATTTAGTTTTCTTTCTTAATTAATTTGAATAGCCTTTTAATTAATCTATTTTTAATCAACCTTAGTCTTGCTTTTAAATGCAATTAATACGATCCATATGTATTCGACCCTAATTCACCCTATCTATATAGTAATGAGTTAGATTTTATTTTTGACCGCCTATGACAGCGATCAAATTTTAGCACCATTACTGGAGATCATGATTTAGTTACCTAAAAAAATAAAAATAATAAAATATTAATAAAATAATAAAAAATAAAAACTAAAAACTAAAAATTAAAATAATAATAATAATAAATTAATAAAAATTAAAAAAAATTAAAAAAATAGTAAAAAATTAAAAATAATAATAAAATAATAAAATAATTTAAAATTTAAAAATTTTAAAAAAAATAAATTACTTTGACATCACATAAGCTATTTAGGAGATTAGAGATCTAAGCACAAGATGTAACAAGTAAAAACCTTCCACTTTTGATTGGACATCTTGTTTTATTTGTATTGCATGTTCATAAGATACTTTAAGAGCACTAAATCCAATTAAATAAGATAATGTAGAGATTTGATCATCCTACCTTAGCCCATAAATCACTTTCTTGCGTCTGCATTGACCTAAGCCTCTAATTCTTAAAATTAATTAGAAGTTGGCCCCTAAGGATACTCGAGCTCATTAGGATAAGAAACTTTAAAAGTTAGATCGGATTAAGATTAGTCAATTCAATTGGTATCTAAGGTAAGTGGTTCAAGAATGACTAGGCCTGATAGAAAGTGATTTATAATTGATTCCATTAGCTTACCTGGCCAAGCATAATTGATGTCTAAGGCAAGGAACGGAGGGACTCCCACCAACCTTACACTTACTTGGTCAGTTATGTGGCTGATTCTTTACTTGAAGGGCTTGAAGATGATCTTGGCAGTTAGGAGCTATCTAGATTTAGGACAATCCTTAGCTAGGATTGATTGCATAACTTGATTATTAACCTACAAACATGAAACCTAATTAAACTCTTCGCATCTAATTCTTAGTTTTAGGACTTTCAAGGTTCTCATCTTTAGAATTTCTTTTATCTTTTTTTATCTTATTAAAAAATATAAAAAAAACTAAAATCCTTCGATGTTTGCTTTAAGGTATAATTGTAAGGTATTTACTTGGATATTGCTCATCATGACCTAAAATTCCCTTAGATCCTGAAATTGAATAAAGCCTTAGAGTTAATAAATCTAGAATTATGGTTGCATCCTTTCACCAATCGAGGGAATACTTTATCCCTTGTTCTTATACTTATGATCCCTATATATCCATGTATGAACCTAATAGTGGTGGAATTTATGAGGTTAGAGACTCCATAAATATCTGCAATAAGGTATATGAGTTGTCCCAAAAACTTGATTATCTATTAAATATGAGATACTCTCCTACCTCATCTTTGCATGTGTGTGACATATGTTCAAGTCCCCATCACCTAGTTAGTGAATGTCCAGCTATATATTGGGAATTTGCATATGAGCAGACTTACCCAGCCCCAACTCAGACCAATTATTATAATCCTTACTCCAACACCTATAATCCGGATTGAGAAAACTATTTAAATTTTTATGAGACGTCACAACTAGCAATCAATTATGAACCTAGTTATCTAGAGAAAACTTAAATAGCATACTAATATCAAAATATTCAGCAATCCTCTTCAAATACTTATAATTTGGCATTTAAAGAAGTTTTATAGATAATAAAAGGGCTCAATATGAATATTTACTCCCATGCTCAATCAATAGCCAAGCTAAAAATCCAAGTTAGTCAGCTAACTACTGCATTCAATAGTTGGGAGGGGGAAGAATTATCTAGTCTGCCTATAAGTGATCCAAGGGAGCAATATATAGCTAAGAGCTCCAATGTTCATGAAATCCTTATAGAACAATCTAGTATACATACTGAAAATTATTTTGAGGTGGATGTACCTAAAAATGTAATTAGCAGAGCTATCCCTAGAATTATTTCTCAAGATCCAGTACATACATATAGAGATCCTTTTAGGATGGATGATTTTGATATAGATGGGTATATTGAGAATATGAACACATCATTAAAACCATCTAATTTTAGCACCACTTCCTCATGGAATGAGAAATATGAATAAATACCTACTCCAATAGCTTTTTCTTTAGAATTACCACCTTCCTCAGAACTAAATCATTCCTTGATCGCATCTGAGTATGCATGTTTGTAATCAATTGATACCCTTTCAGTACCCATTACATCGAATGCAATCCTTAATCCAAAAATTCAATTTATGAGCATATTAAAAGAATAAATTAAAGAAATTCTCACTAAACAAAGGTCTGAGCATAAGGTCATAAATTATCTTCTTAAAATTATAAAAATTAAACTGACTAAGAATGGGGTTATGAGTTATTTTCTAAAAATTGATGATAAAATACTAAAATTTATAAATAATGAGATTGCAAGCCATCTTTCTAAGATTGGCAATCCAAAATTACTGAGATTTGTCAATCCAATTTTTGATATAGGATAGGCAGAATCGCTTAGTCTGGCTGAAGATCTTAAATTTAGCGCTTGTTGGAAGGCAATCTATCATTTATTTTCTTTCTTTTTTTTTAAATTTTTAATTTTTTTTTTTGTAGGATACTAATAAAGATCATTAGCCTAAGTTGGGGAGAGTACATCAAAAACATCCTGTGTGAATTTGATGGAGTATATAAAAGGACCTACAAATAATAAATCAGGTGGTATCGCTCGATAAATATTTTTATTTTTCTCTTCTTCCATTGAGGACAATGAAAATTAAGCTGGGGGGAGAATAACTAACTTTAAAACTTATGAGTCCTCAAGTATGATTTGAAATAATTAGCTTTATGCATCCAAACTTTATTTTGATTAAGAGTTAATTAGGCACCCTAATCAAAGAGTGATTAATGATCTAGATAATTTTAGTGATACTGAGAAGCCAATTACTAGGAAAACCTAATGAATGGTAGGGTTTAGACCAGACGAAATTTTAAAAGTGATTCCAAAATCCTCTTCTTACTTATCTCAATAAAGAATCAACTTCATCGGAGTTGGGTGAAAAGGTCAAACTATGCAAAAGTCTTTCTTAAAATCTAATTTTAAAAAAAAAAAAATATTGATCTTCCACTGAGTAACCATGCCCCTTCTCCTAAGTAAGCATTATGGTTCACATAAAAAGATGGCAATGTGAATTTAAAAAAAGAGTTTAGTATTATCTCAATGAGTGATCGTGCCCCTTCACCTAAGTAAGCATTATGGTTCGCATCAAAAGATGAGGATGCAAGAATCTAAAAAAAAAAAGAAAAGATGAATAATAAGGGAACTAGATTGTAAAATGACAATAAACCCTTCTCACATCAAGTTAGAGAATTTAGAGGATAAAGTGAAAAGTTGGTGAAAGGAGATCTCTAAAAATTTCTATGGTTAACACTCAATCACTAATTGAGTCAAATTAGTAATCCAATGACGTACTTCTTTAATGGTCTGACCGGGTATCAACTGTCTTTAGGAATGTCTAAACATAATTTTTAATTCAAGGCTAAGTCAATATATATTGCTAATTTATCTGCTTTACTCGAGGATGAGCAAAGTTCAAGTTGAAAGATGTGATAAACGTATAAAATATATATAAGTATTAATTTATTATATTCATTTATTTTTATTCTTAAAAATTAATATTTTTATTTTATATTTTATAGAAAATGAGATCATGAATAGAAAGAGCTTAATTTATTGGTTACAATGAAATAAATTTGGAGCCAATCAGAGTTAAAATGGAGCCAGAATGGAGATTCAAAGAAAAAAAAAATTAGAAATGGCTCAGCCACCGCAGCCGACTTAGTCGATGCGACAGCAAGTTGGCCTAACTAGAGAAGCAGGCCTGCCAACCCATAGAGCCTAGCCAGAGAAGCCCTTTAGGCCCATCAGTGCATGGTAGACCGGTTGGCTGGTCCATAAATCCTGGCATAGACCGTCCAGCTCAATAGGCACGCCTAGTTAGAGAGCACCGCATGGCAGACGTAGACCCTTAAAGGGTTCACCAAAAATCCATCATGGCTCAAAGGGATAAAATGGTAATTTTGCATCAAATGGTGCACGACGATTGGTTTGGCATTCAGAAGTCTCGGTCCATGCGATCCATGAGCATAGGAAAAGCGCGATCCGATGGTCTATATTTGTTTTGGAGAAGATCCAATGGCTAGCATCGCTTCCCAGTCTAATTCAAAGGTATCCAATGATTTGGTGCGATCCGATGATCAAAAATTGCACCCATGAAGATCCAATGGTCAGGGGAGTTTTCTGACTTGATTAAGGAGTCTCAGCACCATCCAACGATCTAAATTCACCCATAAGTTCAATCCAATGGCTGAGAATTGATCCAGATCCTATTTTAGCTGTAAGCGATGGATTTTGATCAAATCTGGGCCATTTAAATCCGATCCGATGGTAGAAAATTGCTACAGGATGCAAAATTCGATCCAAACTCATTTTTCTTAGTTTTTTTCCTATTCTAACCCAAATTCTTCCGATTCCTTCTCTATAAAAAGACTCCTAAGCTAAAGTAACGAGCTATCAGCTCTCATAAGCTCTACTAAGCCTCTCCTTTAACCCAAAAACATCTAGCCTCTCTTCTTTCTCTCTCTCCAAGCTCTCATCCTATCCTTTTTTCTTCTTTCTTTCTTCTTTCTTTTTTCAATAGACCATCAACTTCTCTTATTTATCCACCAAATTTTCTCTCCTACTCTTGATGTCTGTATCCAGCCACTATTAAGGATCTTCTACAAATCATCAAGGATGAAGACATCAATGAAAAGCTTCCCAATGGCCGACTGATCCTCTCTTTCTAAGGAGATCATTGTGATCTTATTTGATGATGTTTTCTATTTTTCACCTTTTGTATTTCTTTTTAATTTAAAATAAAGACTACTTTTACTTATAAAATCTATGTATTTATTTTTTTTGCATTTGATCTAGAATAGTTTGTGTTGGTGCAGAATCTGATCGATGCTGGATCGAGCTAGAGTTGAGAAAGAAGAGGTCATCATCGGTGACCTACAAAATAAAGTCCCACCCAGAGTCAGTGGTGGTGGCTCCGATAAGATTCTCTGACAATCAAGTCAGCTCTTCTGACCAACAAGAATGGAGTGCTCAGATAAGAGTTTAGCAAAATTTTGGAAAGAAGAAGAAAACTTAGAGAAAATATATTTGGAGGGTCTCTTTTGAAGATGGAGTTCCAGAGCAAACTGATAGTGATAGCCATAGCTGTCTAGTAGCTGGCCGCTCGAGGTCACATGGGAGGGGCACCGCCTACAGCAGACTGATAGTGACAACCATAGCTGTCCGCATGAGAGGGGCATCATCTACAGTAGATTGATAGTGACAGTCGTAGCTATCCGATACTGAGCCACTTAGGGCCAAATAGAGGGGTGAAGAGCTTTGACGTATGTCAATTTTAGTGAAGTTTGGACTCCTAAAGGAAATACAACTAGAGGGGATAATCTGAAAGAAATGCTACTTGAAATCTAGAAGTAATTTATTAGAAAAATTTGGATGGAGTTCGATTGATGAAAAAGTTCAAAAGAAGTCTGACTGGTGGAGAAGTTTGGCTGAAGGAGTTTGACTGGTGAAGAAGTTCGACTGAAAGAGAAGTTCGAAAGGAGTTTGGCTTCTAAAAAAATTTGGTTGAAGAAGAAGTTCAGAAGGAGTTCGACTCCTAAAGGAATTTGACTGAAGGAGAAGTCCGAAAGGAGTTCAACTTCTGGAGGAATCCGATTGAAGGAGAAATTTTGAGGGACTTTGGCTCTTAGAGGAATCCGATTGAAGGAGAAGTTCGAAAGAAGTTGGGCTCCTAGAGAAATTTGATTGAAGAAGAAGTCTGAAGGGAGTTCGACTCTTAGAGAAATTCGACTGAAGGAGAAATCTGAAGGAAGTTCGGCTCCTGAAGGAATCCGATTGAAAGCGAAGTCTAGAAAAAGTTCAACTCTTGAAGTTCAAAAGGAGTTCGGCTTCTGAAGGAATCTATCGGCTCTTGGAGGAATTCGACTGAAGGAGAAGTCTAGAAAAAGTTTGGCTCCTGGAAAAATCCAATTGAGGGAGAAGTCCAAAGAGAGTTGGGCTCCTGGAGGAATCCGACTGAAGAAGAAGTCTGAAAGAAGTTGGGCTCCTGAAGGAATCTGACTGAAGAAAAAGTTCGGAGGGAGCTTGGCTCCTAGAGGAATTCGATTGAAAAAAAAATTCGAAAGAAGTCCGACCACTGAAGGAGTTCAGTCGCTAAAGGAGTTTGGCTAAGACTCATCCGCTGAAAAAATTTGGCTGGGGTTCGATCGTTGGGGAGTTCGGTCGGCTGAAGGAGTTCGGCTAAGGTTTGTGAAAGGAAATCCTGATTTCCCGATCCAAGTTCGTTCAGATCTGAACAGATCAAGAGATATATTTCAAAATTTTTTTTTTTGATCTATATCAGATCTGGGATATTTCAGATCTAATTCTTATTATTTTAATAAATAAAATAAAATAAAGATAAATTAATCAAATTTAATTTACGTAATTTGGGTAATCCAATTACCCATTGATGATCATGTATGCAGTGGAAGATTCTGGATCTAGCCACGCAAGCGCCTGGCCTCTATCGGCATCCACTAAGGCTGGATCTAGAAATCCTCTTCTTCTCTATCACATCTCCAAAAATCAGATCTGGATCTGATCTGGAGGATCTTCAAAACTCCTTCTGAAGATCAGCAGTCGTCCTTTGCAGCAGTGCAGCCTTCTAGCTTTAACTCGCCTTTCTTTGATCTGGATCGCACCAACCAAGGTCCAAAACTCCTTTTGGACGTGGAGAGGAAGGGGAGAAGGTGGGTTTGGTGTTGAGGAAGAGGGGAGAGGCAGCCTTGGGGTGTGGGAATTGTGATTTAATCATCTCATGTAATTTGAGTTGGGTACAGGGTCTTATTTATAGACTGACTGTGATCCAACTTCTCTTCTTCCCAACCAATCACAATCCTTTGCGAAATCAGATCTAAATCTGATTGGTGGGAATAGAGTCCCCTGGATTCCTCCTTAGAGGGTGCCTAAGACCAGTCAAAGTTGGTTCTTAGAAGAAACTCTAATTGGAATCCAAAAAGGAGATGGAGTCCTTGTCCAACAAGGACTCCTAGGCGCCTCCAACTTGGGCACACGCCGAGGGTGGCGTGCGCCCTCCTCCTTGCCAGGTTCTGGCAGGAGGACAGGCCCCCACCAGCTCTCCAATAGGTGCATGACATGTGGTCAAAAGTCAAAGAGTCAATGGTCAACATTTGACCAGTCAAAGGTAGACTTTTGATCAAAGTCAAAGAACAAGAAATGGCAGGTGACCAAAAATGGCAGGTAATGCCTTACAAAATAAGACAATCTTTTCTGACTGGAGGTTGGCATGCGCCCACCTCCTTGCCAGGTTCTGGCAGGGGGACAGGCCCCCACCAGCTCTCCAATAGGTGCATGACATGTGGTCAAAAGTCAAAGAGTCAATGGTCAACATTTGACCAGTCAAAGGTAGACTTTTGACCAAAGTCAAAGAACAAGAAATGGCAGGTGACCAAAAAAGGCAGGTAATGCCTTACAAAATAAGGCAGGTAATGCTTTACAAAATAAGACAATCTTTTCTGACTTGGACAACCTCCAGTCAGACCATATGAAGGTCTCGGATTGAGCACAAACTCCTTTGGCTCAGACAGGATAACTTATTTATGATAGCAAAAGAAGAACGTTAGGTTCAATCGAGTGCTAGCACGATTTTCTTGAACCTAATTGAATCTCATTCAGATCAATTGAACTGGATCAGTTCAATTGATGATCACTAGATTCAAACTCTTGTTTGTGTGACCCAGTTAGGTTCAGTTCTGTATGGTAATGGGATATGTCATGATCTCTATCATCGACATCATCGAAACTTCTTTCGATGGATCAAAACTCTTCTGATTCGAATAGCTAGAATGATCGATCATCTAAATCATTCTAATTGCTCCCAAAATCCACCAGTGACACCTAGCAGTATATGGTGGCAACCCATCAGAGCTGAATGTGAACCTCTTGGTGCAGCTACTTGTGTGATTCAGTTCTTCTATCTTGAGCCCCGATCAGATTAGGGTTTAGGTGAACTCGTCAAACCCTAGTTTCTGTCATATGATGTAATCATTCGATTCGAGTCTGATGTGAAAATCTAAATAGAAACTCTTTCTATTATTTCACTCTGCCATGGCCATGGACTTCTAGACTTGATTCTCATGATTATCATAGGGCTGCTCCTCTACCACCGAGGTAGATAGATTCCATCTTGATGCCATCCAGTTCCTACAATGAACATGCTATAGCCAACATACACCTCAGGGTTCCATATGGCTAGGAGACTGAGTAATGGTATAGTCAAACTATAACACCCTCAAGGTGAACTGCCGATGCACCTCAGGTCAAAGAACCAGACACACTACTGCAGCATCGAGTCAGTCATTGACGAGAAGGTAGACTCCCTAATGACTACTCGAGGTGGTCATGCTCAGTACCCTCGTTCTCTAACGAGTACCTATACTCTCACTCCGGTGTCTCCACACCGTAGACTCAAGACTCATCTACTAAAGAGAAGCGATTGTACACCAACCTTCTGGATCAATCACCATCCTCGTGATGGTCCTATGGTCGGGAGCATTTTATGAGTTAATAATGATTATTCATGTCTTAAATTTTCAACTCTTGAAAATATGAATTATCATTACCATTAACTCAAAGGATGTATCACAGACACTAAATACACATATGTGATAGAAAATAACCCATTTTATTTATTATAGTCATAATTATAATTTTGCCCCTAGAAGTGTATTACAAGTGTCAGCCAATTCTGGCTTCTAGGGCACATATATCTAACAATCTCCCACTTGTCCTAAAGCCAATTGGCTACAAGTCTAAGTCCCATCTTCTCAAGGTGGGCTTCGATCTTCTGCTGGCCCAACGGCTTTGTAAGTGGGTCTGCCACATTATCTGTGGAGTTGACTCTCTTGACCTCGACGTAACCCTTCTCGAGGTAATCGCGGATGAGGTGGTATCACCGTTTGCTTGGAACTCTTCCAGCCGACAGGACCACCATTGCACATAAACAGACTCCCAGATGTCGACTTTCGATCATCTATATCGGACATGAAATCCGAGTCTGTGTATCCCTGGACTTGGAGTTCTCCATTACCAAAGACCAACATCATATCCTTAGTTCTTCTTAAGTACTTAAGGATACATTTCACAGAAGTCCAGTGTTCTTCACCTGGATTTGACTGATATCTGCTTGTGATACTCACAGCATGGGCTATATCAGGTCGTGTACATAGCATGGCATACATGAGGCTCCCTATTGCAGAAGCATAAGGGATCTTGCTCATGCGTTCTATTTCCTTAGGTGTGCTGGGGCACATCTTCTTGGAAAGATGAATACCATGTCTGAAGGGTATTAATCCCCTCTTAGAGTTTTTCATACTAAACCTCTTTAGTACTTTCTCTATGTACATCTTCTATGAAAGTCCCAGCATCCTATTCGGTCTATCCCTATAGACCTTAATTCCTAGAATAAAGGATGCTTCGCCTAGGTCTTTCATGGAGAATTTCTTGGACAACCATAATTTAACTGTTGTCATCATGGGAACATCATTTCCAATAAGGAGGATGTCATCCATGTACAATACGAGGAAGACAACAGCGCTCCCACTAACCTTTTTGAAAACACACGGTTCCTCATCATTTTTGATGAAACCAAACATTTTGATCACATCATTGAAACGAGTGTTCCAGCTCCGAGATGCTTGCTTAAGTCCATATATGACCATTGGCAACTTCGCAAACTTTGTGATCAGTATCACTGGGATGTGAAACCTAGCGGCTGTTCCAATAGATATCTTCCTCAAGATATCCATTTAAGAATGCCATTTTCACATCCATTTCCTATTTCATAATCGAAATAGGCTGCAACGGCAAGCAATGTGCGGATGGATTTCAGCATAGCCATTGGAAAAAGGTATCCTGATAGTCAATGCCTTCGCGTTGACTATAACCTTTTGCCACTAGTCTAGCCTTGAATGTCTCCACATTTCCATCTGCACCAATCTTTCTCTTGGAAGATCCATTACACCAATAGGTATTATATCCTTCTGGTGGATCTATCAAGGTTCAGACTTGGTTTGAGGCATCGAGTCAATTTCTGACTGCATTACCTCTAGCCATTTCTCGGAGTCAATATCTGATATCGCTTATTGTAGGTTTGGATCATCACCATGAGCACAATTACTACGAGGAACATTTCCTCTACTTTCTCTGAAATAATACCTAAGTATCTCTCAGGGGGATGGGAAACTCTTTCCGATCTACGAGGTGGAGGAGGCAGTGTTCTTATTCGCTCAACCTGATTTGGTTCCAATTGGTCCTTAGCTCATTGTACTTGTGAGACTTTTTCTTATCAAGCTTAATCTGCTTTCTAATGCCGCTATCTGAATAACATATTTTTCGAGAAAGATGCATGTCGACTCATAATCACATTGTGGTCTTTTGGAAAGTAAAAGTATCCTAAGACTCTTTAGAGAATCCTATGAAACGAGCTCTAAAGGACCTAAACTCTAACTTGTCCGCTTGTTGTCTTTTGACATTAGAGCTGGACAACCCCAAATTCTGAGAGACTCAGACTTGGTTTCTTACCATGCCATATCTCATACGGTGTGTAGGAACGGTTTTAGAGGAAACCCTATTCAGTAGATAAATTAAAGTTAACAATGAGTGTCCCCAAAGGAAATCAGGGAGGTCTGTGAAGCTCATCATGGATCGAACCATATCCAATAGGATCTGATTTTTCCGTTCTGAAACTCCGTTGAGTTGAGGTGTTCCTGGTGGAGTCCATTGAGAGACTATGCTATTTTTCTTGAGATAGTTTAGGAATTCTTGACTGAGGTATTCACCTCCTCGATCTGATCGAAGAACTTTAATGAGTTTTTTAGTTTGTTTTTCTACTTCATGTCTGAATTTTTTGAACTTTTCAAAAGCTTCAGACTTGTGTCTCATAAGATACACATATCCATACCTAGACAGATCATCGGTAAAGATAATGAAGTAGACAAAATTGCCTCTAGTCGGCACATCAAATGGGCCGCACACATCTGTATGTACTAGGGCAAGGAGATTTGTGGCCCTCTCCCCATGTCCAACAAAAGAGAGTTTAGTCATTTTACCTTGATGATAGGATTCGCAAGTTGGATATGACTCAGAAGTCAATGACCAATAGCCTTTTTTCTCCAATTTATTGATCTTCTACTATATGACCTAATCTCAGGTGCCATAGATATCTGTCATTTGGACTATCCTAGGTCGTTTGTCATTCACGTTTTGCTCGATTGTTAGAATAGGTACATCAATATGTAGCTGATAAAGACCATTAATGAGGAAACCATTTGCAATTTTATTTCTTTCATAAAGAATGTTACAATGGTCCTTAAAGAAGGTAATCACATAGCCTTCTTGTACTCGCATGAAATAGAAATCAATTCCTGCTAGCTGCGAGAAATAACAGTCTTTCAAACTAAGTCTAAACCAGATGGTAATCGAAGAGGGTATGTTTCCATGGCTACTGCAGCAACTCTTGCTCCATTATCGATGCTAGGATATATCTCCATCCCTCAGCCTCTGCTATCCTCAAGACCCTACATTGAAGATGCATAGATGAGCAGAGAACTAAAGTCAAGCACCTAACTGGATGCAGAAGACATAAGGTTAGACTCAATAACGAGCATACCTCAGAAGGACTTCCTTCTGTTCTTTAGGGGGCTAGGTAAGTAGGGGTAGTTCGCTTCCAATGGCCATCACTGTTTGCAATGGAAACTTTTCTTTGACAGCGGCTTTTCATCTTCGCTCTCCTTCTTCTTCTTTGCTCCTTGCACTTTGCTTTCGCAGACTTCTTTTTTCTTTTCATAAGATTTTCTTTTTGAAGAAGTTCGTTCCATAGCACGAACTGAGCCTTTAGAATCTTACAGAAAGCTCAGCGGGTAACAGCATATCATAATTCGGCAAGGAATTTTGAAGTTTATGCATGTGGTTATTCATGAATGAATTTGCCATATGAATCATGTAGGAGTTGAGGAAAATATATATTTTTCTACAGTCAAGTCTAACTTACACGAGCTTCTCAAGCTTCACTGTCTGATCTTGTAAAAGACAGTGATCTTTTGACTGATGCCCATCACGCTCTTAGCCTTTAAAAGTCATTCGTGACTGATATTTGACTGTGCGACGTTCTTCACGAACTCTTGCAAGTGAGCACAGTTTGCTGCGAGCGGGCAGTCGATATTCATGTTGGTTTGGAGATCAATAGACCTGAGCCAACAGGTAATTAGCTTATTATCTTCACTTATCCATTTCTCTAGAGACATCTTATTCAATGGATGGACGGGCTTGGTCAGTGTGGAAGGGTCTGTCCAGTCAATGGGTTAACTTTCGGACCTAAAAATACGTGGTGTAGTTCTGAGCTGGTTATAATTGGGTCAATTGTAGTCTATGTGTGTCAGGATAGTGTAATATGTTGGACGCAAACAATTTTCTATATGAGAGTCAAAGATCTAGTGATATGATACTGTAGATTTGGATATCTGACATATTTGTAGGGATTTTTTAAAAGATTAGCTCACTATTTTCTCGGATCCTAACTCTCTCTGTAGAGATGCGAAATCTCCATGATATAATGATTCTCTAGTGGGGTGCGGTCTCAACTGACCTCACTCACACTAACAGTTTATTGGGATGGGTTAAGCAATTGAAGTGACAAAACTCTTGTCTCATGAATTTCTCTAAGTCATGGTGCCCCAAACTTTGCTCTTAATATCATGATCTAGTATCCGAAATATTGATTCCCACTATCTTAGTTTTAGTCAGATCCACCATTTTGCATAGACTGGGTTCTAATTGAGTCTCCCGTATCTGGAATGATTGAGCCCACTCATCCTCCACCATAGCATCAATGCCAAAGAATGGTTGCGTCTCCGGTGCAAACGGTGACCGCGTATCCGCGGGTGAGGAATGAATCAACCGGGAAGGGCCGCACAGCTACAAGGTGTTGAAAGGAACTCAGACTTAGATCTTTCTTTTAGGAGATTGATTAGGTTTCATTAGAGAGCTAGTTGTCTAGTCATACAATTATGGGACTAATCCTAGTGCTTATGGTTAGAAGCTAGATTATTGACCATCTAGATAGAACCTGGCATGTCAATAAGATATGACAGGTAAGTGAGACGGTGAAGGACATATGCATTAACTATACAGAATGCATTCAGGTGATAAGTAGCTTCCAATTAAAACAATGACGTATTGCAACTTCTGAGACACAATGTTGAGACAGAACCATTGGTTAGCTAAAATCCGAGACTACCTCTGAGCAATTAGTCTTCTTGATTGTACTCGATCTTGACAAGACTTAATCTATTAAGGTCGTCAATTTAAGTAATTGTTGATCCAATCCTAACCAATTTGAATTCGGGTTTTTGATCAACGCTTAGACCTAATGAGCACAAGGCCTAACTCATGTGTTAATTATGAATATGTCTTAGATATGACGTAACATTATTTTAGATCCTAGTAATGATACTCTCTCATGAATTTATTTTCTCAATATAAGTTGGGTTCATAAACAAAAAATGCATAATAAATTTAGGGTTTCAGGATCTAGGATTTTTTCGAAATTAAGTTTTTGGATGTTTATAGAGAACGAACAGCAAGCACCTAAAATCATAAGAACATCCCATCGAATGGGAGGAAGGGATTTAAACCCTTCTTGTTGTTATGGACCGGCCGACGGCCAAGAGAACGTTAATTAGGAACATGCCAATTACTACAGAAAACAGCTGTTATATACGCACTCTCATAGATAGTTGTATATTTCAGGGAACTCACGCAATAATTAGATCTGAATACAGCGCATATTTTGCAACATCGCATAATATCAATCATGATATTTTAGATTCTAAATTATTTCGATAATAATCTAAAAAATTTAGTTTAATGATCAGATCAAGAATAATCTAACGGTAGGATAATTATGTAAACTATTCTCACAACTAGTCTAGAATACATCTATCATATTTCATATGATGTTTAAAATTAAAAATTTTTTATATTTGTAATGTTTTAGATGTTATATAAAGCACTTATAATATACAAAAAATTTAGGAAACAAAGGGATCTAAAAGATAACAATAATCAAAACATGATCAAGACTAGGAATTTATTAGAACTATTCATATTTTTTAGAAACCGGAGTCATGCATATTTCATAAATCATTAGACCCCAAATATTATTAATTAATTCTACGAGTCTAAATCTTCATGTGAACATCTGAAACATTTATTTTTATTAAAAATAATTAAAATCAGATCTAAATAATTTAGAACTTGGCTTGATACAGATTTGAAGGGAAAAACCTGATTTTCGATCCAGGTTTGTCCGTTCAGATCTGAACAATCAAAGATATATTTTCAAAATTTTTTTCTCTGATCTACTATCAGTTCGTAGGATAAGTTTTTTGACTTCTTATCTATTTTAATAAAATAAAATAAATAAGATAAATTAAATCAAATTAATTTACCTGATGTTGGGTAATCCAGATTTATCCTGTTGATGATCGTGTATGTCAGCGGAAGGTTTGGTCAAGCCACGGCAAGCACCTGGCCTCTACTGGAATCGAACTTTGGGGTGGATCTAGAGATCTCTTTCTTCTCTATTTCCAATCTCCAAAAATTAGATTCTGGAATTGATCTTAGAGATCTTTCAAACTCTTTTTTTGAAGATTAGCGAGGTCGTCTTGTGCAGCAGCGCAAGCCTTCTAGCTTTAACTCGCTTTTCTTTTTGATTGCTGAGATCGCCTCAACCAAGGTCCAAAACTCCTTTAGACGGTTTAGAGAAGGGCGAGAAGGCTTGGCTGGCATGAGGAGGAGGGAAGTTAGGCGCTTGCAATAATACGCATAATGGCCCACCTGTAAAAGTGGTGTACTGTGGCGAATTGCTGGAGAATTTCGATATGCATCTATCTAGTAATTGATGTGTTGGGTTCACTAGTTGTGGCTCTGCCTCGCATTCTATTAGACTGACTTTGTAGATCGCACTTTTCCTCTAACACAAAAGTCACCCTTTATTTGATAGCTATAGATCATAAATCTGATATTGATGGGAATAGATTCCCCTAGATGCGCTAGAGGTGCTTAGACCAGTCAAAGTTGGTTCTTAGAAGAACTCCTAATTGGAATTTCCAAAAAAGGAGAATGGGGTCCCTTGTCTCTAATCAAGGATCCTAGGCTCCAATCTTGTCTGAACACTGGAGGTGGGCAGTGCGCGCAGCTCCTTGCCAGGGTAGTCTGGAGGGGAGGACAGGCCCACCAGCCTCCAATAGGGTAGCATGACAGTGTGGTTCATAAGTCAAAGAGTCAATGGTCAACATTGAGTCAGTCAAAGGTAGGGTTTTGACCAAGTCAAAGAACAAGAAATCGGGACCAAAAGGTCAATCCAAAAAGGAAGGTATGCTTACAAAATAAGGACATACGCTTTCTGGGTGGACGTTGGGACAACCTCTCAGTTAGACCATATGAAGGCCTCTCCGATTGAGCACAACTCCTTTGCTCAGACAGGACAATTATTTATGATAGCAAAAGAAGAACGTTAGGGTCATGAGTGCTAGCACGATTTTCTTGAAACAATTGAATCTTCATCAGATCATAAATGGATCAGTTCAATTGATGATCACCAGATTCAAACCCTTGATTTGTGTGACCCAGTTAGGTTCAATTCTGTATGGTAATGGATATGTCATGATCTCTATCATCGACATCATCGAAACTTACTTTCGATGGATCAAATCTTTCTGATTCGAAAGCTAGAATGATCGATCATCTAAATCATTTAAATTGCTCCAAATCATCAGTGATACAGTCATAATATGGTTAGACCCATCAGTATGAAGTGAAACTTGTGCGTGTAGACTATTGTGTGAGTTAGTTCTTCTATCTTGAGCTATCGATTAGGGTTTAGGGTGAACTTCTGCAAACCCTAGGTTCTGTCATATGATGTATCATTTCGATTCGAGTCGATGTGAAAACTAAATAAAACTCTTCTCCTTATTCTGACGCCGATGGCCATGATTCTGAGACATTGACTCTGATACATATAGGCTGACTCCTCTACCACCGAGGTAGATAGATTCATCTTGATGCCATCCAGTTCCTACAATGAACATGCTATAGCCAACATAACCTCACGGTCCATATGGTAGAGGCCGAGTAATGGTGTAGTCAAACCATGAAACCACCCTCGATGGTAACGCTGGATGCACCAGGTCAAGAGAATCAGACACACTACTGCAGCATCGAGTCAGTCGTTGACAAGAAGGTAGGCTCCTAATGACTACTCGAGTGGTCACGCTCAGTTCTCATTCTCTATACGAGTACCTTACTCTCGCTCTGATGTCTCCACACCGTAGACTCAAGACTCATCTACTAAAGAGAGCGATTTATACACCAACCTTCCGGACAATCACCATCTTCGTGATGGTACTATGGTCGGGAGATTTTTATGAGTAATATGATTATCAGTCTTAAATTTTCAACTCTTGAAAATATGAATTATCATTACCATTAACTCAAAGGATGTATCAAGACACTAAATATACATATTTGATAGAAAATAACCATTTATTTTTTAGTCATAATTACAATTTTGCCCCTGGAAGTTGATTACAAGTGTCAGCCAATTCTGGCTTCTAGGGCACATATATCTAACGTTTGACCACTTGGATAAGTTCTGGCTGGGGTCAAACCGCCTGTGAGAAGAATTTCTGATCGGAAGCTCTTCCATGATTGCAGTTGCATTTAGCCTAAGATCAGGCTGGACTTCGGTGTGGAGGAGGTGGAGGTGATCGTCTAACAGTTAATTACCCTTGAAATAAGCCATGATCTACGATATGTTCATTCTCTTAGGATAACATATATTTTAGATAATTGATTTTTTTATAATCTAATCAATTAGACTAACCTATAACTTTAAGAGACAGAGCTATGATGCAAGGGTACAGGCTGTACTCTTTAAGATAGGCTTATCTATCTTTATTGGTTGAATATCAATTAATCAATATTAAAAAAATACCCAGCCTATCAAATAATGATCATTGAAATTTTTTGAGGAACGGGCATCTCCATGCTTGCAACTCCCTTTTAGTTAATTTTAACTATTTAAATTTGCTTCTTAATTTAATTTATTGTAGTCTTTGTAATTAATCTATTTTTAATCAATCGTTAGTCTTGCTTTTTATAGTAATTAACATGATCCTTATGGATTTCAACCCTGATTTACCCCTATACTATCATAGTAGTGAGTTAGGTTTTATTTTTTTAAACCACTCTACTGACAGCGATTAGGGATATAAATCGATCCATCAAGATTGATGCATGGATTATTATTCTTTTTTGGGAAAAGTATGAGCTTGACGTCTACATATGGAGATATAGAGTGCAGAGAGTTCTATGTGGTTGTTAGAGAATAATGGTACTGAGCGTCATCAAGAATGAGGTGTCATTTGGATGACTACTCACTTATCAGTGACTATCTCGATGCTATAGTTATATGAGTGGTTCATTGACCTATGGTGCCTTAGCTACATATAATGGAATTGTTGTAGTTTGATAACACATAAATATGGTCCCTAGCCATTCGGAGCCTTACAGTATTCATTGGCTATAATAGGTTCATTGTAGGAGTAGGGTGTGCACTTATTGGGGATCTATCAATCTTAGTAGTTGAGTAATCCTATGCAACCTAAGAGGCTAAGTCCTTAAATCTTTGGCTACAGCAACATGATTATAGAAAGAAGTTTTAATTAGGATTCATGAGTGGACTCGAGTTAATTAAATCTAGCATATGGTAGATGCTTAGGGTTTGACGAGTTTTCATGACCCACATCCTATTGGAACTCTTGATAGAAGAACTCGATCACACGGTAACTATACTTAGGGGTTCAAATTTTTTTCTTATGCTAAATTGCCACCATATACTGCTAGGTATCATTGGTGGATTATGAGAACTCACTAGGATTATTTTTGGATTAACGATCCTTGTTGGATTTAGTTGGAATTGTTCTGGTCCATAAAAAAGAGTTTTGATGTTACTGTGATAGAGATCACGGTATGTCTAACTACCAGATAGAATAGAACCTAATGGGTCATACACAAAATGAGCTTAACCTAATCAATAGCTTGGATTATATTCAAATTATCAATTGAATTTATGGTTTGAATTAAGAAACTGCTAATTTGTAAGAGTTATAAATTTAGTAATTGCTAATTATTAGCATAAGGGACTTAATTGCAATTATTGCAATTCAATTAGGCCTAATTAAATTATGGATCAAGTTCTAATTAATTTAAATTAGATTTAATTTAGTTAAACTTGACTTTATTTAAGGCTAATTGGGTATAATTATCTAAGTAGGACTTTGATTTCAACCTTAATTAGAGCAGGATTGACAATCTTTTTAAATTTGATTTGAATCTATCTCAAATTACATTCAGATTAAACCTAAATTGGATCCAATTGAAATAAACCACTTGTGCCCAGGCTTACTGGGCTTCTCTCTTTTGATTGGCTGCCTAAGAGGAGAGAGGAGTGCTAAAAAGCATCGTCTCTCCTCTTGCAAGCATGAAAAGAAGAGGAGGCACAAGTTGGTGCCTCCCCTTAGGTTTGGAGTCCTTCTTGATAAGATTTGACCCTAATTCAAATTCTAATTTGAATAGGGATTGGATCTTTTTAGGTTTGGGCATGGGACTCTTTGGTTTTGTGTGACAAATAAAAGAGAAGAGAAGAGGGTATGCGCTAATTAATTCCTCCCTTCCTAGCCGCAAGTCTCAATGCTTCCTCCTTTCTCCTTTCTTCATCTCCATGCCCCACCAACTCTTAGACCAAATTTGAGAGAAAGATTAGAGAGAGAAAAAGAAGCGTTCTTCTTCTAGGTGTTTTGAAGAGATTCCATTAGATTTGCATGAAGGGTTCATGCTATAGAATTTTTCTTCAAAATCAAGAAGAAGGTTCCAAATCCAAGCTAAGGAATGAGGCCTGCAAGGTGCTAGCACTCTAGTGCCTTAGAGTTTCAATCAGCGATCAACTCTATGTGGATACCTAATAAAGACCGAGCATGTGGATAGCTCCAACAGAAACCCCGACATCGATCGGATTCAATCTGAGTAAGAAAAAAGGATAGCGATTAAGGCAATCATTCTTCCTTCTCTATTTCGATTTCAGATCTATTATTATGAATTTATTTCAGCATGTTTAAAGTGATCTATAGGTGATTTTAGGATTAGATCTAAGCATGCTTTAGATTAAAATAGTTTTAATCTTACCTTTCCACTATGTAGTTTCATGAGATGAAAAAACCTATATGCTAATCACCAAGAACTCCAACAAATGAGACTATAATCTTTGATTATATGCAGGCCTAGGAGATGATCAAGGGGATGATACCTCTTACTAAGAAGGCACTATCAAGCTTGTATGATTGTGCCTTGATGGTAAGTCTTCTCTTTCTTGCTCAATGCTTGCCCATGTGCCCTTCATTGACTAATTAGCCAACTTTACAAGAGAGCTTCAGCATTAGAGGCTAGGAGGCTAGGTTGGTAGTATTTCATGATCACACAAGGGCAACCAAGGAAAAGGTATCTCATACTGAGCATCAAGAAAGGATTGCCAAGCATGGTCGAGCCTTAGCAGAGTTGGGGCAGAGCATCATCGAAGAAGCTTAAGAGAACCTCTAGAGACTGTTAGATATATGTGCCCTAGAAGCCAGAATTGGCTGACACTTGTAATACACTTCTAAGGGCAAAATTATAATTTTGACTAATATCAATAAAATAGATTATTTTCTATCATATATGTGTATTTAGTGTCTGTGATACATCCTTTGAGTTAATGGTAATGATAATTCATATTTTCAAGAGTTGAAAATTTAAGACATGAATAATCATTGTTAACTCATAAAATGCTCCCGACCATAGGATCATCATGAGGATGGTGATTGATCCGAAGGTTGGTGTACAATCGCTTCTCTTTAGTAGATGAGTCTTAAGTCTATGGTGTGGAGACACCGGAGCGAGAGTACAGGTACTCGTTAGAGAACGAGGGCACTGAGCGTGACCACCTCGAGTAGTCATTAGGGAAGTCTACCTTCTCGTCAATGACTGACTCGATGCTGCAGTAGTGTGTCTGGTTCTTTGACCTGAGGTGCATCGGCAGTTCACCTTGAGGGTGTTATAGTTTGACTACACCATTACTCGATCTCCTAGCCATATGGAACCCTGAGGTGTATGTTGGCTATAGCATGTTCATTGTAGGAACTGGATTGCATCAGCATCAAGATGGAATCTATCTACCTCGGTGGTAGAGGAGCAGCCCTATGATGATCATGAGAATCAAGTCCAGAAGTCCATGGCCATGGTAGAGTGAAATAATAGAAAGAGTTTCTATTTAGATTTTCACATCGGACTCGAATCGAATGATTACATCATATGACAGAGACTAGGGTTTGACGAGTTCACCTTAACCCTAATCTGATCGGGGCTCAAGATAGAAGAACTTAATCACACAGGTAGCTGCACCAAGAGGTTCGCATTCAGCTCTGATGGGTTGCCACCATATACTGCTAGGTGTCACTGGTGGATTTTGGGAGCAATTAGAATGATTTAGATGATCGATCATTCTAGCTGTTCGAATCAGAAGAGTTCTGATCCATCGAAAGGAGTTTCGATGATGTCGATGATAGAGATCATGACATATCCCATTACCATACAGAACTGAACCTAACTGGGTCACACAAACAAGGGTTTGAATCTGGTGATCATCAATTGAACTGATCTAGTTCAATTGATCTGAATGAGATTCAATTAGGTTCAAGAAAAATCGTGCTAGCACTCGATTGAACCTAACGTTCTTCTTTTACTATCATAAATAAGTTGTCCTGACTGAGCCAAAGGAGTTTGTGCTCAATCAGAGGCCTTCATATGGTCTGACTGGAGGTTGTCCAAGTCAGAAAAGGTTGTCTTATTTTGTAAGACATTACCTGCCATTTTTGGTCACCTGCCATTTCTTGTTCTTTGACTTTGGTCAAAAGTCTACCTTTGACTGGTCAAATGTTGACCATTGACACTTTGACTTTTGACCACATGTCATGCACCTATTGGAGAGCTGGTGGGGGCCTGTCCCCCTGCCAGAACCTGGCAAGGAGGAAGGGCGCACGCCACCCTAGGCGTGTGCCCAAGTTGGAGGCGCCTAGGAGTCCTTGTTGGACAAGGACTCCATCTCCTTTTTGGATTCCAATTAGAGTTCTACTAAGAACCAACTTTGACTGGTCTTAGGCACCCTCTAAGGAGGAATCCAGGGGACTCTATTCCCACCAATCAGATTTAGATCTGATTTCACAAAGGGTTGTGATTGGTTGGAAAGGAAGAGGAGTTGGATCACAAGAGGTCTATAAATAAGACCCTGCGCCCAACCCTAATTGAATTGGAATGAATTCAATTCCCCATGCCCCAAGGCTGCCTCTCCCCTCCTTCCTCCATGCCAAACCACCTTCTCCCTCTTGCTCTCCACGTCCAAAAGGAGTTTTGGACTTTTGGTTGGTGCGATTCCAGATCAAAGAAAGGCGATCTGAAAAGCTAAGAAGGCTGCGCTGCTGCAAAAGGATGACTGCTGATCAGATCTTCAAAAGAGTTTTGAAGATCCTCCAGATCAGATCCAGATCTAATTTTTGGAGGTGTGATAGAGAAGAAGAGGATCTCCAGATCCAACCTGAGTGGATACCGGTAGAGGCCAGGCGCTTGCGTGGCTAGATCCAGAACCTTCCGCTGCAATCAGGATCATCAACAGGGTAATAGGATTACCCAAATCAGGTAAATTAAATTTGATTTAATTTATCTTATTTTATTTTATTTATTAAAATAATAAGAATTAGATCTAAAATATATCAAGATCTGATTGAGATCAAAGAAAAAATTTTTGAAATATATCTCTTGATCTGATCAGATCTGAACGAACCTGGACCGGGAAATCAGGATTTTCCTTCAACTGGTATCAGAGCCATGGTTCTAAAATTGTTTAGATCTGATTTTAAATTTTATTTTAATTAGAAAATAAAGTGATTTTAGATGTCACATGAGATGTGATCAGATCTGAAATCAGAAAAAATTAAAATTAAATGATTTGGATCTAAGATTAGAAGATATGCATGACTAGTTCTAGAATAGAATAGTTCTATAGAATAGTTTTGCATGTCTTTGATTTAATCTGATTAAATCATATTTTAGATCTTCTTATTTACTATTTTTTGATATTATAAGTGTTATAATAACATCTGAAAAAAAATAAAAATTATTTAATTTTAAATATCATATGAGATATGATTGATGCATGTCTAGACTAGTTGTAGAATAGTTCTACATAATTGTCTAGATTAGAATTTATTTTGATTAGATCAATTTAAATCTAATTTTTTAGATTATTATGAGATAATTTAGATCTGAAAACATGCATGATTCGATACATGAGATGTATGCAAAATATGCCATGATTAGATCTAATTTGTATATGAGATATATGATATAGATCTAAAACTGTTTTGTAGTATTACATGTTCCTGATTAAGGCGTTCCTCTTGGCCGTCCGGTCATAAGAATGAAGAAGGGTTTAAAGGCCCTCTCTTCCCATTCGATGGGGTGTTCTTATGATGTGTAGGGAGGGGTGCTGCGTGTTCGTCCTAATCATCAGAAACCCAAAACTTACTTTCTGCAAAACCCTAGATCCTGAAACCCTAGGATTTATTGTGCATATTTTGTTTATGAACCCAACTTAATTAAGAATTAAGTTTATGGAATATAAAAATTAATTAAATCTAAAATTGAGAATTTCAGATCTAAGACATATTCATAATACTGGGTGGGTTCGGGCTTGGGTAGCTCAATTAGGTCTAAGCGGTTGATCAAACCGAATCAAGAGTTGGTTAGATGGGATCAACAATGCTTAAATTGACCAGCCTAATAGGATTAAGTCTGGGTCAAGATCGAGTCACGATCAAGCAAGACCTAATTAGGCTCAGAGGTTAGAGTCTGGATTGTAGGCTAACCCAATTGGTTCTGACTCAACAATTTGGTGTCTAAGGTAAGTTTGGCACATACGACCGACTGGTTTTTAATTGGAAGCTACTCGACCTGAATGCGTTCTTGTACGAGTTAATGGCATATTCCTTCCACCGGTCTCACTTACCTGGCCATATCTGTTGACACAGTTCTGATCTGAGGTGGTCAATAATCCGAGCTAACCCATGCCACTAGGTTAGTCATAATTGTTATGACTAAGCCAAGTCTAGTTTAATGAGACCTGAATCAATTCTCCCTAAGAAAAGATTAAGTCTGAGGTCTTCCACCATTGTAGATGTGCGGGCCCTTCCCGGGGTTGATTGTTCTCGGCTGGATACAGTGGCTCAGTTGCACCGGGAAGATGCAACCATGTCTATTAGGCATTGGATGCTATGGGCTGGAGGATGAGTTGGGCTCAATATTTTGGATACGGTGAGAGACTCAATTAGGAACCCAGTCTATGCAAATGGTGGGTCTGACTTAACTAAGGAGTGGATCAATATTCCGGATACGGTGAGATTCATGAATTAGAGACCAAGTTTGGGTGCACCATGATTAGAGAATCATTGAACAAGAGTTGTTCACTCATTGGCTAACCCATCACCAATAACTGTTAGGTGAGGTGATGAGTCAGTTGGTGAGACCGCACCACCCACTAGAAATCATTAATCATGGAGATTTTCGCATCTCTACAGAGGGAGTGTAGGGATCCGAGAAAATAGTGGGAGCTAATTTGTTTAAAAATAAAATCCCTAAATAAATTGGTCAAGTCAAAATTACAGTATCTAACTAGAATCTTTGACTCTCTACAGGAAAATATGTCTGCGTCCAACCCATTGGCACGTATCCTGGACACACATAGACTGACTGGACCCAATTATAAAGATTGGCTCAGGAACTACAAAATTGTTTTGGGTTCAGAGAAGTTAACACCATGTTTTGGACCAGGACCCTCCCACCTTACCAGCTCCGTCCATCCACTTGAACAGAGAGCGTCTCTGGAAAAATGGATTGACGAAGACAATAATAAGGCCAGATATTACATGTTGGGCTCGATGTCTGATGAGCTCCAGCGCCAACATGAAGATATCGGGACTGCTCGCCAAATGTTGGCTCACCTGCAGGAGATGTTTGGTGAACAGAGTCGCGCAGCCAAATATCAAGTCACGAAATGACTTTTTAAGGCTAAGATGCGTGATGGGCAGTCAGTCCAAGATCACTGTCTGACAATGATCAAGGACATGGAAGAGCTTGAGAAGCTCGGTGTGAAGTTAGGACTTGGACCTGCAGAACGATATTATTCTGCAATCCTTGACTGATGCATATGGGCAATTCATCATGAATTACCACATGCATAAACTTCAAAATTCCTTGGCCGAATTAATGAATATGCTGGTTACCGCTGAGCTTTCTATGAAAGGTTCTAAAGGCTCAGTTCTTGCTATGGAACGGACTTCTTCCAAAAGAAAGTCTTATGGAAAGAAAAAGAAGTCTGTGAAAAAGCAAAAGGTGGAAGGATCAAAGAAGAAGAAGGCAGAACCGAAGAAAAAGGCCGATGTCAAAGGAAAGTGTTTCCATTGCAACAGCGACGGCCATTGGAAGCGGAACTGCCCTACTTACCTGGCCACCCTGAAGAACAAGAAGGAAGGTCCTTCTGGAGGTATGCTCGTTATTGAGTCTAACCTTACGGTTTCTTCTGCATCCAGTTGGGTGCTTGACTCTGGTTCTAGTGCTCATCTGTGCACTTCTATGCAGGGTCTTGAGGATAGCAGGAGGCTGAGGGATGGAGACATGATCCTACGCATCGGTAATGGAGCAAGAGTTGCTGCAGTAGCCGTGGGAACATACCCTCTTCGATTACCATCTGGTTTAGACTTAGTTTTAAAAGACTGTTATTATGTGCCTGCAGCTAGCAGGAATTTGATTTCTGTTTCATGCTTAGCACAAGAAGGCTTATGTGATCACCTTCTTTAAGGACCATTGTAACATTCTTTATGAAAGAAATAAAATTGCAAATGGTTTCCTTATTAATGGTCTTTATCAGCTACATATTGATATACCTATTTTAACTATCGAGCAAAACGTGAATGCCAAACGACCTAGGGATAGTCCAAACGACAGATATCTATGGCACCTGAGATTAGGTCATATAGCAGAAGATAGGATCAACAAATTGGAGAAAAATGGGCTATTGAGTCCATTGACTTTTGAGTCATATCCAACTTGTGAATCTTGTCTTCAAGGCAAAATGACTAAACTCCCTTTTGTTGGACATGGGGAGAGGGCCACAGATCTCCTTGCCCTAGTACATACTGATGTGTGCGGCCCATTTGATGTGCCGGCTAGAGGCAATTTTGTCTACTTCATTACCTTTACCGATGATCTGTCTAGGTATGGGTATGTGTATCTTATGAGACACAAGTCTGAAGCTTTTGAAAAGTTCAAAGAATTCAGACATGAAGTAGAAAAACAAACTGAAAAACCCATTAAGGTTCTTCGATCAGATCGAGGAGGTGAATACCTTAGCCGAAAAATTCCTAGACTATCTTAAGGAAAAATGGCATAGTCTCTCAATGGACTCCACCAGGAACACCTCAACTCAACGGGGTTTCAGAACGGAGAAATCGGACTCTATTGGATATGGTTCGATCCATGATGAGCTTCACAGACCTCCCTGATTTTCTTTGGGGACACTCATTGTTAACTTCAATTTATCTACTGAATAGGGTTCCCTCTAAAACCGTTCCTACCACACCGTATGAGATATGGCACGGTAAGAAACCAAGTCTGAGTCATCTCAGAATTTGGGGTTGTCCGGCTCATGTCAAAAGACAACAAGCGGACAAGTTAGAGTTTAGGTCCTTTAGAGCTCGATTCATAGGATATCCTAAAGAGTCATTAGGATACTATTTCTACATTCCAGAAGACCACAATGTGATTGTGAGTCGACATGCCATCTTTCTTGAAAAATAGTTTATTCAAGATAGCGGCATTGGAAAAGCAGATCAAGCTTGATGAGAAAGTCTCACAAGTGGAACAAGCTAAGGACCAATTGGAACCAAATCAGGTTGAGCCAATAAGAACACTACCTCCTCCACCTCGTAGATCGGAAAGAGTTTTCCCATCCCCCTGAGAGATACTTAGGTATTATTTCAGAGGAAGTAGAGAAAATGTTCCTCGTAGGTAATGGTGCTCATGGTGATGATCCCAAAACCTACAACGAGGCGATATCAGATATCGACTCCGAGAAATGGCTAGAGGCAATGCAGTCAGAAATTGACTCGATGCACTCAAACCAAGTCTGGACCTTGGTAGATCCACCAGAAGGTATAGTACCTATTGGGTGTAAATGGATCTTCAAGAGAAAGATTGGTGCAGATGGGAATGTGGAGACATTCAAGGCTAGACTAGTGGCAAAAGGTTATAGTCAACGCGAAGGCATTGACTATCAGGATACCTTTTCCCAGTGGCTATGCTAAAATCCATCCGCACATTGCTTGCCATTGCAGCCTATTTCGATTATGAAATATGGCAAATGGACGTGAAAACGGCATTCTTAAATGGATATCTTGAGGAAGATATCTATATGGAACAGCCGCTAGGTTTCACATCCAGTGATACTGATCACAAGGTTTGCAAGCTGCAAAGGTCCATATATGGACTTAAGCAAGCATCTCGGAGCTGGAACACTCGTTTCAATGATGTGATCAAAAAGTTTGGTTTCATCAAAAATGAAGAGGAACCATGTGTTTTCAAAAGGGTCAGTGGGAGCGCTGTTGTCTTCCTCGTATTGTACGTGGATGACATCCTCCTTATTGGGAATGATATTCCCATGTTGACATAGTCAAAATGTGGTTGTCCAAGGAATTCTCCATGAAAGACCTAGGTGAAGCATCCTTTATTCTAGGAATTAAGGTCTATAGGGATAGACCGAATAGGATGCTAGGACTTTCACAGAAGATGTACATAGAGAAAGTACTAAAGAGGTTTAGTATGGAAAACTCTAAGAGGGGATTAATACCCTTCAGACATGGTATTCATCTTTCCAAGAAGATGTGCCCTAGCACACCTGAGGAAATAGAACGCATGAGCAAGATCCCTTATGCTTCTGCAATAGGGAGCCTCATGTATGCCATGCTATGTACACGACCTGATATAGCCCATGCTGTGAGTGTCACAAGCAGATATCAGTCAAATCCAGATGAAGAACACTGGACTTCTGTGAAATGTATCCTTAAGTACTTGAGAAGAACTAAGGATATGATGTTGGTCTTTGGTAATGGAGAACTCCAAGTCCAGGGATACACAGACTCGGATTTCATGTCCGATATAGATGATCGAAAGTCGACATCTGGGAGTCTGTTTGTGTGCAATGGTGGTGCTGTCAGCTTGGAAGAGTTTCAAGCAAACTGGTGATAGCAGATTCCACCATGGAAGCAGAATATATCGCTGCATCAGAGGCTGCGAAGGAAGCATTCTGGTATAAGAAGTTTGCTGCAGAAATCGAAGTAATGCCATCAGATGCCATTCCTCTATACTGCGACAACAATGGCGCCATAGCCCTTGCTAAGGAGCCGAGGTCTCACCAGAAAATCCAAGCACATTGAGCGGCGATACCACCTCATCCGCGATTACCTCGAGAAGGGTTACGTCGAGGTCAAGAGAGTCAACTCCACAGATAATGTGGCAGACCCACTTACAAAGCCGTTGGGCCAGCAGAAGATCGAAGCCCACCTTGAGAAGATGGGACTTAGACTTGTAGCCAATTGGCTTTAGGACAAGTGGGAGATTGTTAGATATATGTGCCCTAGAAGCCAGAATTGGCTGACACTTGTAATACACTTCTAGGGGCAAAATTATAATTTTGACTAATAATCAATAAAATGGGTTATTTTCTATCACATATGTGTATTTAGTGTCTGTGATACATCCTTTGAGTTAATGGTAATGATAATTCATATTTTCAAGAGTTGAAAATTTAAGACATGAATAATCATTATTAACTCATAAAATGCTCCCGACCATAGGATCATCACGAGGATGGTGATTGATCCAGAAGGTTGGTGTACAATCGCTTCTCTTTAGTAGATGAGTCTTGAGTCTACGGTGTGGAGACACCGGAGCGAGAGTACAGGTACTCGTTAGAGAACGAGGGCACTGAGCGTGACCACCTCGAGTAGTCATTAGGGAGTCTACCTTCTCGTCAATGACTGACTCGATGCTGCAGTAGTGTGTCTGGTTCTTTGACCTGAGGTGCATCGGCAGTTCACCTTGAGGGTGTTATAGTTTGACTACACCATTACTCGATCTCCTAGCCATTCGAAACCCTGAGGTGTATGTTGGCTATAGCATGTTCATTGTAGGAACTGGATTGCATCAAGATGGAATCTATCTACCTCGGTGGTAGAGGAGCAGCCCTATGATGATCATGAGAATCAAGTCCAGAAGTCCATGGCCATGGCAGAGTGAAATAATAGAAAGAGTTTCTATTTAGATTTTCACATAGGACTCGAATCGAATGATTACATCATATGATAGAAACTAGGGTTTGACGAGTTCACCTTAACCCTAATCTGATCGGGGCTCAAGATAGAAGAACTTAATCACATAGGTAGCTGCACCAAGAGGTTCACATTCAGCTCTGATGGGTTGCCACCATATACTGCTAGGTGTCACTGGTGGATTTTGGGAGCAATTAGAATGATTTAGATGATCGATCATTCTAGCTGTTCGAATCAGAAGAGTTCTGATCCATCGAAAGGAGTTTCGATGATGTCGATGATAGAGATCATGACATATCCCATTACCATACAGAACTGAACCTAACTGGATCACACAAACAAGGGTTTGAATCTGGTGATCATCAATTGAACTGATCCAGTTCAATTGATCTGAATGAGATTCAATTAGGTTCAAGGAAATCGTGCTAGCACTCGATTGAACCTAACGTTCTTCTTTTGCTATCATAAATTTAGTTGTCCTGTCTGAGCCAAAGATGTTTATGCTCAATCAGAGGCCTTCATATGGTCTGACTGGAGGTTGTCCAAGTCAGAAAAGATTGTCTTATTTTGTAAGACATTACCTACCATTTTTGGTCACCTACCATTTCTTGTTCTTTGACTTTGGTCAAAAGTCTACCTTTGACTGATCAAATGTTGACCATTGACACTTTGACTTTTGACCACATGTCACGCACCTATTGGAGAGTTGGTGGGAGCTTGTCCCCCTACCAGAACCTGGCAAGGAGGAGGGTGCACGCCACCCTAGGTGTGTGCCCAAGTTGGAGGCGCCTTGGAGTCCTTATTGGACAAGAACTCCATCTCCTTTTTGGATTCCAATTAGAGTTCTCCTAAGAACCAACTTTGACTGGTCTTAGGTGCCCTCTAAGGAGAAATCCAGGGACTCTATTCCCACCAATCAGATTTAGATCTGATTTCACAAAGAGTTGTAATTGGTTGGGAAGAAGAGAAGTTGGATCACAGACAGTCTATAAATAAGACCCTGCGCCCAACCCAGATTATGATTGGAAGTGATCACAATTCCCATGCCCCAAGGCTGCCTCTCCCCTATTCCTCCATGACAAACCACCTTCTCCCTCTCCTCTCCACGTCCAAAAGGAGTTTTGGATTTTTGGTTGGTGTGATCCAGATCAAAGAAAGGCGACTGAAAGCTAGAAGGCTGCGCTACTGCAAAGGATGACTGCTGTTGAAGATCCTCCAGATCAGATCCAGATCTAATTTTTGGAGATATGATAGAGAAGAAGAGGATCTCCAGATCTAGCCTGAGTGGATATCGGTAGAGGCCAGGCACTTGCATGGCTAGATCCAGAACCTTCCGATGCATATAGGATCATCAACGGGTAATAGGATTACCCATATTAAGGTAAATTAAATTTGATTTAATTTATCTAGATTTTATTTAATTTTTAAAATAATAATAATTAGATCTAAAATATCTTAGATCTAATCTAGATCAAAGAAAATTTTTTTTGAAATATATCTCTTGATCTGATCAGATCTGAACGAACTTGGTCCGAGAAATCAGGATTTCCCTTTAGAGACAACTTGACATCTCCTTTATTAGGAACAAGAGACTGAAGAGCATATTAGAAGCTTCTCAGTGGGAAATCATTGGGTTGAAGAAGAGGGGTCCCCAGCCATCCAAAGTTTCTTGTCCTATTTTTTGTGAATAAGGAGCTCAATCTAGCATGAATGAGCTCAATGAGGAAGGTGATCGCCTTCATAGAACTCCATAGGCCATTCAAGGAGAGGCCAATCTTCAGCATGAGATTGCTGATCTCAGAGAGAAGCTCTGGGTGGCTAGGGATGAAGCCTGTACCATCCAAGCCAATAGGATCTATGCCATTCACCAAGTTGCAGAGATGAAGGTAGAGCTAATTGAGGCTAAAAAGAAAATTGACCATCAAAAAGTAGAGGTGGTTGGCCTTTTGCAGAACTTTTAGATTTGATCTAGTGAGGTAGGCTCACAAGACTAAGCTTGTCATCGAGCTAGTGTTGACCTCATCATCATCGAAAGAGGGTCTCTGAGACTAGGGATCGACAATGCCTAGTCTCCAGAGACGTCACAGCGAGCTTGTTCCTTGAACCAGAAGAGAGAGAGAAGTTGCTTAGTTCCTTCAAGTAGGGCTTCGAGAACTACCAGATGATCCTTTGCGGCCACCTCTTAGTAATGGAGTCTGTGCTAGATGTTAGAAACTAAGGGTTGATTAATTTATGCAGCAGAAGGATAAAATAAAAATTTAGATTAATATGCGGCAAATTTTTTTTAAAAAATAGATTATTAGGATGCAAAATCTCATCATGAGTCAACCCCAGATCTCTTATAGTTGTTAAGATTAAGATTAAAGAAAAAAAAAATTAGATCTTCATCTTTGCACGGGTAGAGTTGAAGGAAAACCTAGTTTTTCGGCCATAGGATCGATCTGATCTAATCTAATCTGTAGCAAAAATTTCAAAAATTTTTTATGCAATCCAATCAAATCTAAGAGTTCTCATGTCTGATTGGAATGATCTGATAGCAAAAACTAAAATTAAATAAAATAGAAACATAATATGCTACCTGATTTGGGTAAATGGTTTACCCTGTTGATGATCTAACTGCACACTGAGATTCTGATTGAACCGCACATGTGCTCGGCCTCTACCAAAGTCCACTTGGGTCAGATCTAGAAGTTCTCTCCTTCTGGATTTGATCCCAAAAGATCAGATCTGATACCTTCTGGTGCACCTTTGTAAAAGATCTCCGATAAAAGGAATCCCATCACACGAACTGCAACTACTTTGATCGATCTTCGCGCCCGCAGGATCTTGACCTTTGCTTGCTATTTCTTCCAACTCCTTGGGCATGTAGAAGAGGGAGAAGATCAAAGGGAGGGGGTGTGGAGATGGAGGGAGGAGCAGGGCTTTGCCATGGATTAATCGCAATAATAGAACACCTGGCATAGGGCCTATTTTATAGCCTTGTTTGCTATCCTAGAGTCCTAGGGCTTTGAGTAACTAATTTACCTAAAGCAGAAGGGCTCCCTAAGCCTCACCATGCCCACACTAGATTTTTTTAGATTTTTGTTGCATAAAATCCTAGAAAAATGGCATCAAAATTAGATAAGAAAATGAGGTTTGGTGCAAACAATTTTCTCCCTTAGAGTTTGATGATATCAAGACTCTTTGACCTAGTCAAATCCAATTTGAATGGGGCTCTATCTTTTATCCACATGGGGCATAAGCTAGTAGGGGCATGCACCCTTCTCTTCATGCCAGAAAGCAAAGGGAGGTGTGCCCCTAGCATTTCTCTAGGGGGCGCACGCTCCTCTCCCTTCTTTCCTACATTATGGGTCAACCTTTGACCCTTGTCCTATTCCCATCCGATGGGATTAAGACAAGCTCTTTTCTTTTAAGACAAGCCTTGATCTGACTAGAATAAGACCCAGTCAGATAAGGACAAACCCATACACGGCTCTTTGATGAGTCAAATCTAATTTAACTTAGTCAAGATGAACCAGAAAGAGAACATAAGGAGAAAGTCAGGCTCAACCGTGTGCTAGCATAATTTTCTTGAACCTAATTGGATCAAATCCAAATCAATCAAATTGGATTAGCTCAATTGATGACATCCGAAACCAAATTCTTATTTGTGTAATCCAGTTAGATTCAATTTTGTATGGTAATGAGACTTATCATGATCTCCATCATCGACATCATCGAAATATCTTTCGATGGACCAGAACTCTTTTGATTCACCTAATTAGAATTATCGATCATTAGGATAATTCTAATTGATCCCAAAATCCACTAGTGATACCTAGCAGTATATGGTGGCAAGCCATCAGAATCAAATATGAACCTCTCGGTGTAGCTACCTGTGTCATTAGGTTCTTCTATCATGAGCCTCGATAGGGTCAAGGTCAAGGTGAACTTGTCAGACCTAACCTTGATCCTATGAATAAATCATTCAATTCGAGTCTGATGTGAAATCCTAATAGAAACATCTATCTATTAATTCACACTACTATGGCCATGAGCTTAAGAACTCGATCTCATGATCATCATAGGACTACTCTTCCAATACCGAGATTGATAGATTCTCAATTGGTGCGATCAAATTTCTACAATGAGTATGCTATAGCCAACATATACCTCAGAATTTTGAATGGCTAGGAGATCAAGTTATGGTGTAGTCAAACTATAACACACTCAAGGTGAACTGTCGATGCACCTCAGATCAAAGAACCAGATACAAAACTGCAGCATCGAGCTAGTCATCGATGAGAAGGTAGAGTTCCTTATGACTGCTCAAGATGGTCACGCTCAATGCTCTTGTTCTCAACTGGTACCTATATTCTCACTCCAATATCTCCATACCATAGACTCAAGACTCATCTATCCTAAAAAAGTAATTGTACATAGATCTTTCAGATCGATCACCATCCTCATGATGATCCTACGATCGGGAGTAATTTATGAGTTAATTATGATAACACATGCCTTAAATTTTTAACTTTTGAAAATATGTGTTATCATATCTGTTAACTTAAAGGATGTATCACAAATACTTTAAATACATAATATGATAGAAAATAATTCTTTTATTAATTTTAGTCAAAATTATAAAAATACTCCTAGAGATCAATCTGGCTTCTAGGGCATACATCTAACAAACTCTCGCTTGGCCTAAAGCCAATTGGCTATAAATTTATGTCCTATTTTCTCAAGGTGGGCTTCGATCTTCTACTGGCTCAATGGCTTCATCAATAGATCAACCGCATTGCCTGTGGTATCGACTCTCTTAACCTTGACATATCCCTTCTCGAGATAATTGCGAATGAGGTGATACCGTCGCTCAATATGCTTGGACTTCTGATGAGACCTCGGCTCCTTAGCTAGTGTATGGCATCATTGTTATCATAGTATAGAAAGATGACATCTGAAGGCATCACTTTAAGCTCTGTGGTGAACTTCTTGAACCAGAATGCCTCCTTTACAGCTTCCAAGGCAGCGATATATTTTACTTTCATAGTGGAGTCTACTATCATGTTCTGCTTGGAACTCTTCCAACTTACAGCACCACCATTACACAAGAACAGGCTGACAGAAATGGACTTTCGATCATCTATACCAGATATAAAGTCTGAGTCTGTATACCCCTAGACCTAGAGTTTTCCATTATCAAAGACTAGAAATATATCCTTAGCTCTTCTTAAGTACTTAAGGATACACTTCACAGAAGTTCAATGTTCTTTATCTGAATTTCACTGATTCCTGCTTGTGACACTTACAGCATGGGCGATATCAGGTCATGTACATAGTATGGCATACATGAGGCTCTCTATTGCCGATGCATAAGGAATCTTGCTCGTGCTTTCAATCTCCTTAGGTGTGTTGGGGCACATCTTTTTGGAAAGATGAATATCTTGTCTGAAAGGTACTAGTCCCCTCATGGAGTTTTTCATGCTGAACCTCTTCAGCACCTTCTCTATGTACATCTTCTATGAGAGATCCAGTATCCTCTTTGGTCTATTCCTATAGATCTTAATCCCCAAAATGAATGATGCTTCTCCTAGATCTTTCATAGAAAATTCTTTCGACAACCATATTTTGATAGAGGTCAACATGAGAATATTGTTTCCAATTTGGAGGATGTCATTCACATATAGTATGAGGGAGACAACAGCATTCCCACTGATCTTTTTGAAAATGCGTGGTTCTTCCTTATTATCGCTGAAACCAAACGATTTGATTACATCATTAAAATGAGCATTCTAGCTCCAAGATGCTTGCTTTAGTCCATAAATGGATCTTTATAGCTTGCAGATCTTGTGATCACCATCAGTAGATGTGAAATCAAGCGATGTTCCATATAAATATCTTCCTCAAGATATCCATTTAAGAATGCCATTTTTATATCCATCTGTCATATTTCATAATCGAAATAGATTGCAATTGCAAGCAACGTGCAGATGGATATAAGCATGGCCACTAGCGAGAAGGTATTCTGATAATCAATACCTTCACACTGACTATACCTTTCACCACTAGCCTAGCCTTGAATGTCTCCACATTTTCATCTGCACCTATCTATTTCTTAAAGATCCATTTACACTCAATAGGTACTATACCTTCATGTGGATTTACCAAGGTCCAGACTTGGTTTGAGTGCATTAAGTCAATTTCTGACTTTATTACCTCTCTCCATTTTTCGAAGTCAATATCTGATATTGCCTCATTATAGATTTTGGGACATCACCATGAACCTCATTTTTTATGAAGAATATTTTTTCTACATCCTCTAAAATCATACCTAAATATCTTTCAGGAGGATGAAAAATCCTACTTGATCTATAAGGTGGAGGAGGTAGAGTATGGATTGGCTCAGACTGACTAGGTTCCTCAGATTTCTTGGCTCGTTGCTCTTTAGAGACTTTTTCCATAAGCTTGATCTATCTTTCGATGCTACCATCTTGAACAAACTATTTTTCAAGAAAAGTGGCATGTCGACTCACAATCACATTGTGGTCTTCTAGAAGATAGAAATAATATCCTAATGACTCTTTATGATATTCGATAAATCGAGCTCTAAGGGACCTAGACTCTAACTTATCTGCCTGCTATCTCTTGACATACGTCGGACAACCTGAAATTCTAAGATGACTTAGACTTGATTCCTTACCATGCCATATCTCATACGGTGTGGTAGGAATGATTTTAGATGAAATCCTATTCAGTAGGTATATAGCAATCATTAAACTATGTTCCCAAAGAAACTCAGGAAGGTCTGTGAAGCTCATCATGGATCGGAGCATATCTAATATGGTCCGATTTCTCCATTCTGAAATCTCATTAAGTTGAGGTATTTCAGGTGGAGTCTATTATGAGACTATGCCATTATCCTTGAGATAGTCCAAAATTTTTTGACTAAGGTATTCGCCTCCTCGATCTGATCAAAGAATCTTAATGGACATTTTAGTTTGCTTTTTTACTTCATGTCTAAATTTCTTAAATTTTTTAAAAGCTTTAGAGTTGTATCACATCAGGTACATTTACCCATACCGAGATAAATCATCGATAAAGATGATGAAGTAGAAAAAATTGCGTCAACCTAGCTCATCAAATAGGCCGCACACATTTATATTTATCAAAGCAAGTTAGTCTGTGACCCTTTCCCCATATCTCACAAAAGGAAGCTTGATCATTTTGCCTTGAAGGCATGATTCATAAATTGAATATGACTCAAAAGTCAACGAACCCATTAGTCCGAATTTCTTCAATTTGTTAATCCTATCTTCAGCTATATGACCTAACCTAAAGTGCCATAGATACCTTTCATTGATACTATCCCTAGATCATTTTGTTCCTATGGCATTCATGTTTTGCTCAATATTAAAAATAGAAACATCTACATGTAATTGATAGAGACCATTAATTAAGAAACCACTTGTAATTTTATTTCTTTTATAAAGAATTGTATAGTGGTCCTTAAAGAAACTAATTACATAGTTTTCTTGTGCTAAACATGAAATAGAAATCAAATTCCTGCTTGCAGTAGGTGCAAAGTAATAGTCTCTAAGAACTAAAACTAATCCAAATAGTAGCCAAAAAGGGTAGGTTCCTACAACCATAGCAGCAACTCTTACTTTATTTTCGATGTGCAGGATCATGTCACCATCCCTCAACTTCCTACTCTTCTTATGACCCTACATAGAAGTGCACAAGTGAGTAGTAGAACCAAAGTCAAGCAACCAACTAGATATAGAAGAAATCGTAAGGTTAGTCTTAATGATGAGCATACCTCCAAAAGGACTTACCTCCTTTTTGTTTTTCAGGCTAGCCTAGTATGAAGGGCAGTTCCACTTTCAATGGCCATAGATATTATCGTGGAAAGATTTTTGTTTATCCATGGCCTTCTTCTTCAATTCTTCCTTACTTTTCTTCTTTCCTTCTACCTTCTATTTTTTCGCCGACTTCTTTTTCTTTCCAAAAGACATTCTTTTGGAGGAAGTCCACTCCATAGCAAAAATTGAGCTCTTTGAACCTTTCATAATTTGCTCAGCAATAACTAGCATGTTCATTAACTCAGCCATGGTGCATTGAAGCTTATTCATATGAAAGTTCATGATGAACTACCTATATGAATCAATCAAGGACTGTAGGATCTGATCAATCTGCAGGTCCTTGTCCATAATGACACCGAGCTTCTCAACCTCATCATGTATTTATGCTTTAAAAAGCCTTCTCGAGACTTGATAACACATTGCATGACTCTATTCACCAAACAACTCTTGTAGGTGAGCCAACATTTGGCAAGCAATCTTGATGTCTTCATGTTGGCGCTGCAACTCATCTAACATTGAGCCCAACATGTAGCACCTAACCTTATTATCATCGTTAGACAACTTTTTATGAGACACTCTTTGATCAACGATCGGATGGGACAGCAAGGTAGGAAGTTTTTGGTCCAACACATAGGATAGCTTTTCAAAATTTAAAATAAATTTTAGATTTTGGAGCCAGTCCATGTAATTTGGTTCGGTCAGTCTGTGGGAATCTAGGTTTCGGACTAGGAGATTTTACATAAATATTTTTTTGTAGAGAGTCAAAGTTTCTAGTAAAACTTATAATTTGACTTAACTAATTTATTTAAAAATTTTATTTTTAAATAAATTTAGGCTCCCACTATTTTTTTGGATCCCTACACTTTCTTAGTAGAGATGCAAAAGTCTCCGTGATTATTGATTTTTAGTGGATGGTGCGGTCCCACCGACTGGCTCACCACCTCACCTAATAGTTATTGATAATGGATCAACTGATGAGTGAACAACTCTTATCCAATGTTTTTCTAAACATAGTGCATCCAAACTTAGTCTCTAATTTATGAAGCTCAGCGTGCTTGGAATATTGCTCCACTCCTTAGTTAAGTTAGATCCATCATTTACATGAATTGAATTTTTGATTGGGTCTCTCACTATATTCAAAATATTGAGTCCAACCCATCCTCCAATCCATAGCATCCAATGCCTAATAGATGTTGTTGCATATTTTCAGTGCAACTGAACCATTGTATCCAGTCAAGAATAATCAACTCTAGAAAGAGCCCGCACATCTACAACAATTGAAAACCTATGACTTAATATTTGTTGGAAAATATATCCTAAAGGCAATCATCAGCTTGTTTATGATTGAACTATATTATAATTATAATTAATTTATTAATTAATAAAATATATTTTTGGCTTTTTTTTATCATAAGTTTTCATCTTCTAACGAACTCCATTATTGTGATAAAGTTTTTAGAACTATTTAGGTTCGATAAAGATAGGATTTATCGATTAGTCCTTAAAACTATTTACGATCAAATGATAAGCTGTTAATAAGAATGACAGTGTCGATCGAGCATAGGTTGCTGTAAGCCATATAGATTCATCGTCCTCTTGATCAAAAAGTATGGAGACACTGATATGGCATACAAATGGGATTTAGGGATATCGATATGAGTATCCCTTAAACCTGAGATTACCTCAGTGACTTGCAAGCAACTCACTATACTTTAGTATTGGACTAACTAAATTTTTGATTTAGTAATGAAAGTCTTCTAGGCACAATCAAATACTTACGAAGTTGGTATATGATCAAGATGAGATTGACCACTCCAAGAGTTGAAGAAAAATATATCACTATATTTCAATATAGCAAAACCTTTGCCAGGATAATTCATGAGATAGATTTGATATTTTGAAATACAATATGGACAGTCTGATCAGAGTTGATAGTTGAACTCTGAGGTGTTCTATGAGCATTTTGGTCAAGGAGATGAATTATATGAAAACTATATCTATATGGGTTTTAAGGATGTTGTTCTACACATTCGACCTATCCAGCCAATGGGTACCATTACTAAATAGTCACTTCAACTAGAATAGAATTTTTTTTTTATATTACCATCATAGGTTTGGATCTATGAGGTCACATACATTAGAATTCACGATCCCATCGAATGATTGATCAACGATTGAGAATCATTCTAAGGTTAAACGATCAATACGATTGATGTTTAACCTAGTGCAAATATTATAGGAGGATCAATTAGCAATTTGATTATTAATTGGCATAATTTAATTAAGATAGAAGACTAAAATTAAGTTTAATTAAATATAATTTAATTAGATTTTATTTGGACTTGAGTGGATCAAGTTTAATTAGTTTATTGGACAAGCCAAGTGCAAGGAAGAACTAGTCCTAGTTCAACTAGGACTTGGGTCAACATAATTTTTAATTTAATTTAAAAATTAAATTAAAATTAAAACTTATTAAATATAATTTAATTAAGTTCTTAATTAGATTAGGGCCTAATTTAATTGGGTTGATTTACTTCAGTTTGATTTATGTTGAGAAATCATATTTGACCAAATTAAAACTTATTAAATATAATTTAATTAAGTTCTTAATTAGATTAGGGCCTAATTTAATTGGGTTGAGTTACTTTGGTTTGATTTATTTTGAGAAATCATATTTGACCAAGTCAAATATTAAATCCTAGTATGACTAGGATCCATCTTGCTTGTGCCACCTATATCCCATGCCCCCAAAGCCCTTTCTCTCTTGTTTTTGGTGACAAATCTTCTCTCTCCCTGATCATCATGCATGACCATCCTTCTCTATTTTCTATACAGCATTAAGTTGCGGACTAGGTCAATAAATAGAAAGTTGTTGAAGTTCGTTGGACTCTATATGATAGAATCCCAACAAACTTGGTCTCTTCCCATGTGTGCTTCCCCATCCTAATTTCTCCTCTAATTTTCATGGTTAAAAAGAAAAATTTTTGTGTGCCTACCCTGGTGGTCCATGCCTAAAACAAAGGAGGGGGTGCCCAAGTGTTGGGTGCCCCAACAACTTGCCATATGTGTTCTTACCTTATGAAAGAATTTAACTCAATGAAGACTCTTCCATATCTCTTTATAAGGAGGTCTTTTTGGACTAAATTTTATATTGATTCTAGAACATTGAGAGGGCTCTTGGGCATGTGAGAATCAGAGAGAGAGACTTTTGGAGCGTCAGGATTTCATAGACACCAATCTAGGTGTCTAGGTGAGAGAAAAGAGAAGAAGAAGAGGGTCTTCTTCTAGGGTCTTTTGATGTTTCTTTCTCCTCCTCTTTCATTGAGATTTTTGAGTATTGTTTTAGATCAAAAATATTTTTTATTATTTTTTATCTTTTAGAGTATTCAAGTCTTGAAAAAGGAAGCATCGGATCAATCGTTGAAGAAGGATCAGCACAGTACTAGCATACTGTACTGATTTCCTGTATCAGACTTCTGATCAGGGTTTGTGGGCTCGTATGAACATCTCTTAGAAGCTAGATGCATGTGTAGCTTGGAGCTTTATCCTTCAGCCTAGATCAGCAAGTTAGAATATCTAACTTGCATAGATAATATAGATCTAATCTATTATTATATACTTGCATTAGATGTAGTGTAGATGCATGTTGATATGATCAACATATTTTTTTTCTAATTTTTTTTAATATTTTTAATTTTTAATTTAATCTCATACTATAATCATGTAATAAGATCTTAGATCTAGAGATTCTCTACTTTTTATGAATAAATTTTGATTTATTTTAGTCTTCCGCTACCTGATCTTGAAAAAATTTCAAGATCTAGCTCTGAAATCCTAGATCTGATTTCTTTAATTGGTATCAGAGCCTAGGTTGATTATTATATGTGTAGATTTAGATTATTTCTTAGATTATATCTAATTTATAATTTGATTATTAAATTTAAAATTAAAAATCATGATCATAGGAGTTGATTATAAGATTGTCTTGCTATAAGGTTTATCTTTTACTGTGAAGAGGTTGTCCTAGTTCGTGTAGATCTATTTCTTATCATAAATTTATGAGATATGATCTGATATTATTTATAATTTATTAAATTTAAAAAAAAATTAGATCTAAAAGTAAAAATTTTAGATTGTACGGATTGATTACAAGGTTGTCCTGCTGTAAGGTTTACCTCTTATAGTGGAGAGATTATCCTAGTACGTGCTGATCTAAAACATTGATCATAAATTTTTTTATTAAATTTAAGAGATTTTATGATCTAATTAAAAATATTTTAATCTAATTTTAAACATAATAATTATGTTAGATTTGATCTAAGATAATTTATGAATGATTGGAGTTGAAACTCTTTCAATTACATAAACCTGTTTAGATTAGATCTAAAGTAGTTTCATACTTGTCTTATTTGTATATTAATTATGAATCAAACATGCAACTTGATTGGTAGAACCATATTGTAAAAATATTTTACAAACATGAAAATCATTTTCGAAAAGTCAAATCCCAACACTCAGCCCAAAGCTTATTTAAGAATTAAGAAGTTGTTTGATTAGGATCTAGGATTGCGAATTGAAGATCCTAAGACACAAATTATAACACATTGAGTTAAATGGATTAGTGGAGATTAGGTCCATTAATTGGGTTAGACCTAGAATTTGATTTAAGAATGGACTTGTTAGAGAATTGACTAAATCTAATCAATTATTATCTTAGATTAGATCAAGAATTCTCTAGATTAATTACAATAGTTGTAGTTGGTCAAGTCCATGTCTTTAACGAGATCCAAGATGGACTTGATTCTTTGCTATGCGGTCTAGCACAAACTATTAGGTTGATCTAATCAAGATTAATTAAATCAGTTGGTGTCTAAGGTAAACCAGATCGGTGGTCTTTAATTGGTAGCCCGCTTACCTGGCCATTTCTGATGGTGTCTAAGGCAAGCTTTAGCAGACCCTCCCACTAATCGAACTTATCTAGCCTCTTGATGAGATTATATTTTGATTGAATCACTTGACTATTCGAGCTGGCCTATGTGAGCTAGGTAAATCAGTGTGATTGATTTAGGTGCTCCTAGACTAGCTTGAAGGGAAATCCTGATTTTCCGATCCAGGTTCGTTCAGATCTGATCAAATCAAGAGATATATTTCAAAAATTTTCTCTTCGATCTATATCAGATCTGAAATATTTTAGATCTGATTAATATTATTTTAATAAATAAAATAAATAAGGATAAATTAAATCAAATTTAATTTACCTGATTTGGATAATCTATTACCCTGTTGATGATCCTGTATGCAGCGGAAGGTTCTGGATCTAGCCACGCAAGCGCCTGGCCTCTACCGGTACCCACTCAGGCTAGATCTAGAGATCCTCTTCTTCTCTATCACATCTCCAAAAATCAGATCTAGATCTGATCTGGAGGATCTTCAAAACTCCTTTTGAAGATCAGCAGTCGTCCTTTGCAACAGCACAGCCTTCTTGCTTTTGATCGCCTTTCTCTTGCTTGAATTGCACTAACAAAAATCCAAAACTCCTTTTGGATGTGGAGAGCAAGGGGAGAAGGTGGTTTGGCATGGTGAAGGAGGGGAGAGGCAGCCTTGGGGTGTATGGAAACTCTTAGCTTCAATCTCATCACAATCTGAGTTGGGTACAGGGTCTTTTATAGACTAGCTGTGATCCAACTCCTCTTCTTCCCAACCAATCACAACCCTTTGTGAAATCAGATCTAAATCTGATTGGTGAGAATAGAGTCCCCTGGATTCCTCCTTAAAGGGTGCCTAAGACCAGTCAAAGTTGGTTCTTAGAAGAACTCTAATTGAAATCCAAAAAGGAGATGGAATCCTTGTCCAACAAGGACTCCTAGGCGCCTACAACTAGGGCACAAACCTAGGGTGGCGTGCACCTTCCTTCTTGCCAGGTTTTGGTAGGGGGATAGGCCCCCACCAGCTCTCCAATAGATGCATGACATGTGGTCAAAAGTCAAAGTGTCAATGGTCAATGTTTGACCAGTCAAAGGTAGACTTTTGACCAAAGTCAAAGAACAAGAAATGGCAGGTGACCAAAAATGGCAGGTAATGTCTTACAAAATAAGACAACCTTTTCTGACTTGAACAACCTCCAGTCAGACCATATGAAGGCCTCTGATTGAGTACAACTTCTTTGGCTCAGATAGGACAACTTATTTATGATAGCAAAAGAAGAATGTTAGGTTCAATCGAGTGCTAGCACGATTTTCTTGAACCTAATTGAATCTCATTCAGATCAATTGAACTGGATCAATTCAATTGATGATCATCATATTCAAATCCTTATTTATGTGACCCAGTTAGGTTCAGTTCTATATGGTAATGGGATATGTCATGATCTCTATCATCGACATCATCGAAACTTCTTTCGATGGATCAGAACTCTTCTGATTCGAACAGCTAGAATGATTGATCATCTAAATCATTCTAATTGCTCCCAAAATCCACCAGTGATACCTAGCAGTATATGGTGGCAATCCATCAGAGCTGAATGCAAACCTCTTGGTGCAGCTACCTGTGTGATTAAGTTCTTCTATCTTCAGCCCCGATCAGATTAGGGTTTAGGTGAACTCGTCAAACCCTAGTTTCTGTCATATGATGTAATCATTCGATTCGAGTCCAATGTGAAAATCTAAATAGAAACTCTTTCTATTATTTCACTCTACCATGGCCATGGGCTTTTGGACTTGATTTTCATGATTATCATAGGGCTGCTCCTCTACCACCGAGGTAGATAGATTCCATCTTGATGCCATCCAGTTCCTATAATGAACATGCTATAGCCAGCATACACCTTAGGGTTCCATATGGCTAGGAGACCGAGTAATGGTGTAGTCAAACTATAACACCCTCAAGGTGAACTGCCGATGCACCTCAGGTCAAAGAACCAAACACACTACTACAGCATCGAGTCAGTCATTATCGAGAAGGTAGACTTCCTAACGTGCCCTCATTCTCTAACGAGTATCTGTACTCTCACTCCGATGTCTCCACACCGTAGACTCACCATCCTTGTGATGATCCTATGGTCAGGAATAATTTATGAGTTAATAATGATTATTCATGTCTTAAATTTTCAACTCTTGAAAATATGAATTATCATTGCCATTAACTTAAAGGATGTATCACAGACACTAAATACACATATGTGATAGAAAATAACTCATTTATTGATTTTAGTCAAAATTACAATTTTGCCTCTAGAAGTGTATTACAAGTGTCAGCCAATTCTGGCTTCTAGGGCACATATATCTAACAATCTCCCACTTATCCTAAAGCCAATTGGCTACAAGTCTAAGTCCCATCTTCTCAAGGTGGGCTTCGAACTTCTGCTGGCCCAACGGCTTTGTAAGTGGGTCTGCCACATTATCTGCGGAGTCGACTCTCTTGACCTCGATGTAACCCTTCTCGAGGTAATCATGGATTGGGTGGTATCACCATTTGCTTGAAACTCTTCCAGCTGACAGCACCACCATTGCACACAAACAGTCTGCCAGATGTCGACTTTCGATCATCTATATCAGACATGAAATCTGAGTCTGTGTATCCCTGGACTTGGAGTTCTCCATTACCAAAGACCAACATCATATCCTTAGTTCTTCTCAAGTACTTAAGGATACATTTCATAGAAGTCCAGTGTTCTTCACCTGGATTTGACTGATATCTGCTTGTGACACTCACAGCATGGGCTATATCAGGTCGTGTACATAACATGGCATACATGAGGCTCCCTATTGCGGAAGCATAAGGGATCTTGCTCATGCATTCTATTTCCTCAGGTGTGCTAGGGCACATCTTCTTGGAAAGATGAATACCATGTCTGAAGGGTATTAATCCCCTCTTAGAGTTTTCCATACTAAACCTCTTTAGTACTTCCTCTATGTACATCTTCTGTGAAAGTCCTAGCATCCTATTCGGTCTATCCCTATAGACCTTAATTCCTAGAATAAAGGATGCTTCACCTAGGTCTTTCATGGAGAATTCTTTGGACAACCATATTTTGACTATCGTCAACATGGGAATATCATTCCCAATAAGGAGGATGTCATCCACGTACAATACGAGGAAGACAACAGCGCTCCCACTGACCTTTTTGAAAACACACGATTCCTCTTCATTTTTGATGAAACCAAATTTTTGATCACATCATTGAAATGAGTGTTCCAGCTCCGAGATGCTTGCTTAAGTCCATATATGGACCTTTGCAGCTTGCAAACCTTGTGATCAGTATCACTGGATGTGAAACCTAGCGGCTATTCCATATAGATATCTTCCTCAAGATATCCATTTAGGAATGCCATTTTCACGTCCATTTGCCATATTTCATAATCGAAATAGGCTGCAACATCAAGCAATGTGCCGATGGATTTTAGCATAGCCACTGGGGAAAAGGTATCCTGATAGTCAATGCCTTCGCATTGACTATAACCTTTTGCCACTAGTCTAGCCTTGAATGTCTCCATATTTCCATCTGCACCAATCTTTCTCTTGAAGATCCATTTACACCCAATAGGTACTATACCTTCTGGTGGATCTACCAAGGTCCAGACTTGGTTTGAGTGCATCGAGTCAATTTCTGACTGCATTGCCTCTAGCCATTTCTCGAGTCGATATCTGATATCGCCTCGTTGTAGGTTTTGGGATCATCACCATGAGCACCATTACCTACGAGGAACATTTCCTCTACTTCCTCTGAAATAATACCTAAGTATCTTTCAGGGGGATGGAAAACTCTTTCCGATCTACGAGGTGGAAGAGGTAGTGTTCTTATTGGCTCAAACTGATTTGGTTCCAATTGGTCCTTAGCTCGTTCCACTTGTGAGACTTTCTCATCAAGCTTGATCTATTTTCCAATGCCGCTATCTTGAATAAACTATTTTTCAAGAAAGATGGCATGTCGACTCACAATCACATTGCCTGATCTTGAAAAAATTTCAAGATCTAGCTCTGAAATCCTAGATCTGATTTCTTAATTGGTATCAGAGCCTAGGTTGATTATATATGTGTAGATTTAGATTATTTCTTTAGATTATATCTAATTTATTAAATGATTATTAAATTTAAACATTAAAATCATGATCATTAGGAGTTGATTATAAGATTGTCTTTGCTATAAGGTTTATCTTTTACTGTGAAGAGGTTGTCCTAGTCGTGTAGATCTATTTCTTATCATAAATTTATGAGATATGATCTATATATATTTATAATTTATTAAATTTAAAAAAAATTAGATCTAAAAGTAAAAAATTTTAGATTGTACGGATTGATTACAAGGTTGTCCTGCTGTAAGGTTTACCTCTTATAGTGAGAGATTATCCTAGTACGTGCTGATCTAAAACATTGATCATAAATTTTTTTTATTAAATTTAAGAGATTTTATGATCTAATTAAAATATTTTAATCTAATTTTAAACATAATAATTATGTTAGATTTGATCTAAGATAATTTATGAATGATTGGAGTTGAAACTCTTTCAATTACATAAACCTGTTTAGATTAGATCTAAAGTAGTTTCATACTTGTCTTATTTTGTATATTAATTATGAATCAAACATGCAACTTGATTGGTAGAACCATATGTAAAATATTTTACAAACATGAAAATCATTTTTCGAAAAGTCAAAATCCCAACACTCAGCCCAAAGCTTATTTAAGAATTAAGAAGTTGTTTGATTAGGATCTAGGATTGCGAATTGAAGATCCTAGACACAAATTATAACACATTGAGTTAAATGGATTAGTGGAGATTAGGTCCATTAATTGGGTTAGACCTAGAATTTGATTTAAGAATGGACTGTTAGAGAATTGACTAAATCTAATCAATTATTACTTAGATTAGATCAAGAATTCTAAGATTAATTTTAACAAAATAAGTTGTAGTTGGTCAAGTCCCATGTTCTTAACGAGATCCAAGATGGGACTTGATTCTTTGCTATGCGGTCTAGCACAAACTATTAGGTTGATCTAATCAAGATTTAATTAAATCAGTTGGTGTCTAAGGTAAACCAGATCGGTGGTCTTTAATTGGTAGCCCCGCTTACCTGGCCCATTTCTTGATGGTGTCTAAGGCAAGCTTTAGCAGACCCTCCCATAATCGAACTTATCTAGCCTCTTGATTGAAGATTATATTTTGATTGAATCACTTGACTATTCGAGCTGGCCTATGTGAGCTGGTAAATCAGTGTGATTGATTTAGGTGTCCTAGGACTAGCTTGAAGGGAAATCCTGATTTTCCGATCCAGGTTCGTTCAGATCTGACAAATCAAGAGATATATTTCAAAATTTTCTCTTCGATCTATATCAGATCTGAAATATTTTAGATCTGATTAATATTATTTTAATAAATAAAATAAATAAGGATAAATTAAATCAAATTTAATTTACCTGATTTGGATAATCTATTACCTGTTGATGATCCTGTATGCAGCGGAAGGTTCTGGATCTAGCCACGCAAGCGCTGGCCTCTTACGGTACCCACTCAGGCTAGATTGAGGGATCTCTTTTCTTCTCTATCACATCTCCAAAAATCAGATCTAGATCTGATCTGAGGATCTTCAAACTCCTTTTGAAGAATCAGCAGTCGTCCTTTGCAACACACACTTCTTGCTTTTTGATCGCCTTCTCTTGCTTGAATTGCACTAACAAAATCCAAACTCTTTTGGATGTGGAGAGCAAGGGAGAGAGGTGGTTTGGCATGGTGAAGGAGGGAGAGGCAGCTTGGGGTGTATGGAAACTCTTAGCTTCAATTCATCACAATCTGAGTTGGGTACAGGGTCTTTTATAGACTAGCTGTGATCCAACTCTCTTCTTCCCAACCAATCACAACCCTTTGTGAAATCAGATCTAAATCTGATTGGTGAGAATAGAGTCCCCTGGATTCCTCCTTAAAGGTGCCTAAGACCATCAAAGTTGGTTCTTAGAAGAACTCTAATTGAAATCCAAAAAGGAGATGAATCCCTTGTCCAACAAAGGACTCCTAGGCGCTACAACTAGGGCACAAACCTGGTGGCGTGCACCTTCCTTTGCCAGGTTTTGGTAGGGATAGGCCCCACCAGCTCTCCAATAGGTGCATGACATGTGGTCAAAAGTCAAAGTTCATGGTCAATGTTTGACCAGTCAAAGGTAGACTTTTGACAAAGTCAAAGAACAAGAAATGGAGGTGACCAAAAATGGCAGGTAATGTTACAAAATAAGACAACCTTTCTGACTTGAACAACCCCAGTCAGACCATATGAAGGCCTCTGATTGAGACAACTCTTTTGGCTCGATAGGGACAACTTATTTATGATAGCAAAAAAGAAGTTTAGGTTCAATCGAGTGCTAGGACACGATTTTCTTGAACCTAATTGAATCTTCATTCAGATCAATTGAACTGGATTATTTCAATTGATGATCACCAATCAAATCCTTATTTTTGTGACCCAGTTAGGTTAGTTCTATATGGTAATGGGATATGTCATATCTCTATCATCGACATCATCGAAATCTTTCGATGGATCAGAACTTTTCTGATTCGAACAGCTAGAATGATTGATTCATCTAAATCCAAATATGGAATCCTAGTAAGACTAGGATCGATCTTGCTTGTGCCACCTAAATCCAATGCCCCCCATGCCCTTTCTCTCTTATTTTTGGTGACAAATATCCTCTCTCCCTAATCATCACACATGCCCACCCTTCTCCTCTATTTTCTATATGGCATTAAGTTGTGGACCAGGTCAATAGATGGAAAGTTCTTGAAGTTTGTTGGACTCTATATGATAGAATCCCAACAAACTTGGTCTCTTCCCATGTGTGTCACCCCATCCTAATTTCTCCTCTAATTTCCATGGTTAAAAACAAAAGTTTTTGTATGCCTACCTTGGTGGTCCATGCCTAATAAAAAGGAGGGGGCACCCAAGTGTTGGGCGCCCCAACAACTTGTCATATGTGTTCTTACCTTATGTAGGAATTTGACCCAATGAAGACTCTTCCATATCTCTTTATAAGGAGGTCTTTTTGGGTTGAATTTTATATTGATTCAAGACCATTGAGAGGGCTCTTGGGTGTGTGAATATCAAAGAGAGAGACTCTTGGAGCATGGGAATTTCATAGACACCAATCTAGGTATCTAGTGAGAGAAAAGAGAAAAAGAAGAGGGTCATCTTCTACGGTCTTTTGTTCTTTCTTTCTCCTCCTCTTTCATAGAGATTTTTGAGTGTTGTTTTAGATCAAAAATCTTTTCTCTTCCTTTTGATTTTTTAGAGTGTCAAACTCTTAAAGAAAGAAGCACCAGATTGATCGTCGAAAAAGGATCAACACGGTACTAGCATACTGTATTGATTTCTTACATCGAACTTCTGATCGGGGTTTGTGGGCTCGTGCGGACATCTCTTAGAGGCCAAATGCATGTATAGCTTGGAGCTTCATCCTTCAGCCTAGATCAATAAGTTAGAATGTCTAACTTGCATAGGTAGTATAGATCTGATCTATTATTATACACCTACATTAGATGTAGTGTAAATGCATATTGATATGATCAACATATTTTTCTTTCTAATATTTTTAATTTCTGATTTATTCTTATGCTATAATCATATAATAGAATCTTAGATCTAGGGATTCTTTATTTTTTATGAATAAATTTTAATTTATTTTAGTCTTCCGCTACCTAATCTTAAAAAGTTTTAAGATCTAGCCCTAAAATCATAGATCTAATTTCTTCAATATTTTCTTAGGAAGATTTGATTTAAGTCTCTTAGACTTGATTTAGTCATAATGATTATGACTAAACTAGTGGCATGGGTTAGCTCGAATCATTAGCCACCTCAAATAATAACTTGGTCGACCCAAATGACCAGGTAAATGAGATCGGTGGAAGGGATATGCCATTAACTTGCCGTGAACACATTTAGGTCAAGTAACTCCTAATTAAAAATCAGTCGGTTGTATCTACCAAACTTACCTTAGATACCAAATTGTTGAATCAGAATCGATTAGGTTAGCCTACAATCCAAGATTCAAACCATGAAGCCAAATTAGGTCTTAAATTAGTCGATCACATGTAACTGTGAGCCGACCTTGACCAAGACTTACAACTATTGGGCTAGTTAAAACTAAGTTCTTTTGATTCCACCTAATCAACTCTTGATTCAGTTTGATCAACCGTTTGACCTAATTTGGCTATCCATACCTAAATCCATGTTTTATAAAGGTGTCTTAGATCTAAAAATTCATAATTTTTAGATCTAATTGATTTCATAAACTTAATTTTTAATGAAGTCCAAGGATTCAAGAAATAAAAAATATATCAAAAATCCTAAGATTTCAGAATCTAAGATTTTATAGAAAAATAAATTTTAATTTTTTATTAAGGACAAATGCGCAGCACCCCTACATGCCATAAGAGCACCCCATCGAATGGAAAGAAAGGATTTTTAAATCTTTCTTACTCTTATGACCGGATGGTCAAGGAAAATGCCTTAATCAGAAATATCAATTATACTACATAACAGTCAGATCTACTACATATAACACATACGATTTAAGATCTAACTATACATGCTTTGTACACATCTCATGTATAAAAATTAAACACCTACATGCATGTTTCAGATTTGATTCCATCTGATGTAATATCTAAAAATAAAATTTTAAATGATCATATCATAGCAAAATTTTAATCTAGATAATTCATGGCATAGATCATAATACTAGTCTAGACATGCATTACATATATCGCATATATGAAATTTTTAAATTTAATCTACTAATTTTAGAACTAATTATATCTCATGTAACCTATAAAATCAATCATATCAAATGATAAAAAATAAAATTAGATCAAACAAAACTAGATCTAAAGAACTATAAATGAAGCTTTGATACCAGTTGAAGAAAAATCTAGTTTTCCTACCACAGGATCGATCAGATCTGATCAAATATGTGGCAATCATTTTAAATTTTTTTCTATAATCTGATTAGATCTAAGAGTTCTTAGATCTAATTAGAATGATCTGATAGCAACAACTAAAATTAAATAAAATAGGAACATCATATGTTACCTACTTGGGTAAATGGTTTATCCTACTGATGATCTGACTACACATCAAGATTCTGATTGAGCCATGCACATGCTCAGCCTCTACCAAAGTCCACTTAGGTCAGATCTAGAAGTCCTCTCCTTTTGAATCTGATCTCGGAAGATCAAATTTGATACCTTCTGGTTCACCTTCAAAAAAGATCTACGACAATAGCACACTCGTCACATGAACTGCAACTGCTTCAATTGATCTTCATGCCTGCAGGACCTTAAACTTTGCTTGCTACTTGGCCCAACTCCTTAGGCATGAAGAAGAGGGAGAAGATTAGAGGAAGGAGGCATGGAGATGGAGGGAGGATCAGGGCTTCGTCATGGATTAGTCGCAATGATAGAACACCTGGTGCAGGGCTCTTTTTATAGACTTGTTTGCTTCCATGGAGTCCTAGGGCTTTAAGTAACTAATTTATTTAAAGCAGAAGGACTCTCTAAGCCTCTCCATGCCCACACCAGATTTTTTTAGATTTTTGTCGCACAAAATCCTAGAAAAATGGCATCAAAATCAGATAAGAAAAAGAGGTTTGGCGCAAACAATTTTCTCCCTAGAGTTTGATCATATCAAGACTCTTTGACCCAGTCAAATCCAATTTGAATGGGGCTCCATCTTTTATCCACATGGGGGCACACACCCCTAAAATTTCTCTAGGACATGCACACCCCTCTCCCTTCTTTCCGCATTACGGGTCAACCTTTGATCCTTGTCCTATTCCTATTCGATGGGATTAAGACAAGCCTTTTTCTTTTAGAACAAGTCTTGATTTGATCAGGATAAGATCCAATCAGATCAGGACCGACCATACAAGGCTCTCGGATGAGCCAAATTCAATTTGACTCAGTCAAGATGAATTAGAAAGTCAACAAAAGAAGGAAATTAGGCTTAATCATGTGCTAGTATGATTTTCTTGGATCTAATTATATCAAATCCAAATCAATCAAACTAGGTTAGCTCAATTGATGACATCCAAACCCAAATCCTTATTTGTATAATCTAGTAAGGTTCAGTTCTATATGGTAATAAAATCTATCACAATCTCTATCATCGACATCATTGAAATATCTTTCGATGGATCAAAACTTTTCTGATTTATCCAATTAGAATCGTCGATCATCAAGATAATTTTAATTGATCCCAAACTCCACTAGTGACACCTAGCAGTATTTGGTGGCAATCCATCAAAATCAAATACGAACCTCTCAGTGCAGCTACCTATGTAATTGAGTTCTTTTATCATGAGAACCGACAGGATCAAGGTCAAGGTGAACTCATCAGACCTAATACCCATCATATGAATAAATCATTCGATTCAAGTTCAATGTGAAATCCTAATAGAAACTTCTTTATATTAATTCATATTGCCATAGCCATGAGCTTAAGAACTTGATCTCATGATCATCATAGGACTACTCCTCTATCGAGGTTGATAGATTCTCTGTTGGTGCGATCCAATTCCTATAATGAATATGCTATAGCCAACAAACATCTTAAGATATTGAATGGCTAGGAGACCGAGTTATGGTGTAGTCAAACTATAACACGCTCAAGATGAACTATCGATGCATCTTAGGTTAAAGAACCAGAAACACAATTATAGCATTGAGCTAGTCATCGATGAGAAGGTAGACTTTCTTATGACTGCTCGAGGTGGTCATGCTCAATGCCCTTATTCTCAACAAGTACTTATACTCTCACTCTGGTATCTCCACACCATAGACTCAAGACTAATCTATCCTAAGAAAGTGATCGTACATCAATCATTCGGATCAATCACCATCCTCGTAATGATCCTACGATTAGAAGCAATTTATGAGTTAATTATGATAACATATGCCTTAAATTTTCAACTCTTGAAAATATGCATTATCATACCTGTTAACTCAAAAGATGTATCATAGATACTTTAAATACACAATATGATAGAAAATAACTTTTTTATTAATTTTAGTCAAAATTATAAAAATGCTCTTAGAAAGTATTTTATAAGTATCGATCAATCTGGCTTCTAGGATACATATCTAACAAGATCTACACCATAATCTAATTATTGTGGATGTCTTCTCAGTCATTTTGAAACTGTACACGTATCTAGCCTCTAAAGGTATCTACACGAGGTTGTAGTCTGATCAGGGCATTTGATCTCACCGAGGTGCTGGCTCCCTTGCAAAGATTCTCTTGATGATGAATTTCCTTTCCTCTTTATTGAAAATCCTTCTTAAGGATCTCAACCTTTTTTCTTTGCAAAAGGTGCTTCATGTATGAATAGATTAAGAACCTTTTCAGATCCTTTCTTGATTTTTTTCTCAAGAAAATCTAGTACGTAGCCCTTTTGATTTTCTTCTCTTTCACCCTTTGCTAAGAATCTTTATTGGCCATCCAACCCTTGGACGTGAGCACTAGAGATGTCCAACCATCTTAGGCATCCAAGAGAGAGAGTGTGTGTGAGAGATGAGGAAAGAGGGTTTCTTCTTGGCATCCAAGAGCCCTTTTTATGTGAGATAGAGAGGGGGCATTAAAGGGAGGCATCCAAGAGTTGGGGCACACATCACTTTTGGTGTGAGAACTCTTCTCACATGAAATCCTAAGGTGTGGAACAATATAGGGAATGAGATATAAGATGCTCTCTACTTTTAGGCTTGAGATCCAATCTCTTAGGTAGAGTCCTTTTGCAAGTTAATCACCTTTTTATGGATAGAGTCTCAACTAGCTTGGACTTTGACCACATCAAAATTCTTATCTCACAAGGAGTCCAATTGCCTTTGGGTTTAGGGTTTCTATAAACCCTAATTAGTTTAGTCAATCTAGCCTGAGTCAAGTCCAATTAAATCTCCATTTAATTTGACTCAAACTCAACCCCAATCATTTAATTTAATCAAGTCAAATTAAATAACATTGCAATAATTGCACATAAGTCCTTCTAAAAACTCACTAACTGCTAGTAAGTCCTCTCTTATAACTTTTACATTTTAGGATCACTAATCTATAGTAATTATAAATTAGTTCGATTATCAATCACATCAATAATTAGATCCTAAGATGATTCAAAATCACAATCTAACCATTTGATCAAACATAACCTCTTCATGTACGATCTCAAAGGTTCTGTTTTATCTAATAGTAAGATATATTATGTATTGGAATTTGGATGTGCAGCAAAAAATAGATTTTAAAATTTTTGGACATAATCAACAATTGATTATATTTGATCCAAACCCCAAAACCCAAAATTACCTTGATGATTGCAATCAAACATCAAGTAAAGAAAATAATCATGCAAGAAGGAAGAATATATATAATGAAAGAAGGATACCTTCCAAGACAATCTTGGATTGCTCGATGCTTGATTGGATTCCACAAGGCACCCAAGCATGTGCCTTCCAATGGTGATCCACACAGAAATGTATCAAGGACTCTCCCCAAACATGTTTCTTGATTCTCTCCTCAAGGAAATTAGCATGGACCAATTTTTTCTTTTTGTCAAGAACTCTTCTTGACTTCTTCCCTCTTTTTGTCAAGAACCTTTCTTGATTTTCTTTCTCACCCATTTCAAGAAGCATTCTTGGTTTCTTTTCTCCCTTTGTCACTGCCAAGAACTCTTCTTGGCTTTCCTAAGAACCTTTCTTGGTAGTCTCTTCTCTTGGGTGTCCGTCTATTGGACGTGATCTTAAGAAGGCATGAGATGAGAAGAGGAGGCACAACACAAGATAGGGTTCTCACCAAGGAGGGTGTGAGGGTTGCTTGTCCATGTGAAACTCCTTTCTGCATGAGCCTTAGGACGTCCAAATCTTTTGGGCAAGAGGCTTCTTATGTAGCATAAGAGAGTCTCAAGGGCATGGAATAATATGAGGTGTGAACCCTCTTAACGTGAAACTCTTTCACGTGTACTTACTTGGAGGCAAGAAGCCTTATGGCTCAACTCCTCAATGTAAAACTCTTTCACATGGGATGTGCGAGACGCCCAACCTACTTAGCGTTGAAAAATGTGTCCTAAAGCCAATCATCAGCCTATTGATGGTTGAGCTACATTATATCTATAATTAATTCATTAATAAATAAAATAAATTTTTGGTATTTTTTTTATCATAAAGTATTCATCTTCTAACGAACTTCATTATTGTGATAAAGTTCTTAGAACTATTTAGTTTCGATAAAGAGAGAATTTATCGATTAGTCCTTAAAACTATTCGTGACCAAATGATAGGCTATTAATAAGGACGATAGTGTCTATCGAGCATAGGTCGCTGTATGCCATATAGGTTGGTTGTCCTCTTAACCAAGGAGTATGGAGACACTAGTATGGCATACAGGTGAAATGTAGGGATACATCATTATTGAAGGTGACCAACTTTAGAGCATTCTACTATCGAGAATATCTCTGATGGGATATAGATATAAGTGTCTCTTAAACCTGAGATCACCTCAATGACTTGCAAGCAACTCACTATGCTTTGATATCAGATTAACTAAATTTCTAATTTTATAATGGAAGGCTTCTAGGCATAGTCAAGTCCTTACGAAGTTAGAGTATGATCAAGATGGAATTGACCACTCCAAGAGTTGGAGAAAAATATATCACTATATTTCAATATAGCAAAACCTTGGCCAGAATAATCCATTAGATGAATTTGATATTTTAAAATATAATGTGGACAACCTTATCAGAGTTGATAGTTGAACTTTGAGGTGTCCTATGACCATTTTGGTCAAGAGGATGAATTATATGAAAACTATATCCATATGGGTTCTAAGGATATTGTTCTACACATTCGACCTATCTGGCCATCGGGTACCATTGCTAAATGATCACTTTGATTAGTACATAAATTTATTCTTGTGCTATCGACTTAGGTTTGGACCTATGAGGTCACACACATTAGAGTTCATGATCCAATCAAATGGTTGATCAATGGATAAGAATCATTCTAGGGTTAAATGATCAATATGATTGATGTTTAACTTAGTGTAAGTGTTGTAGGAGGATCGATTAGCAATTAGATTACTAATTAACTTAATTTGATTAAACCAAATGGATAATATTAAGTATAATTAAATATAATTTAATTAAATTTGATTTGGTCTTGATTGGATAAAGTTCAATTGGTTTATTGGATAAGCCAAGGGCAAGGAAGAACTAGTCCCAGTTCAACTAGGACTTGGGTCAATCCAATTTTTTAATTTGATTAAAAATTAAATTAAAATTAAATCTAATTTAATATAATCTAATTAAGTTTCTAATTATTTTAGAATCTAACTTAATTAGATTAAATTAATTCTGGTTTGATTTGATTTGAAAAACTATATTAGACCAAGTCAAAATAAGAATCCTAGTAAGACTAGGAACTTCCCTCTTTGCGCCACCTTAGTCCCAACGCCCATCCTTCATGCTCCTTTTGATTTTGTTTTAAATCTCCATGCCCAAGAGAATCCCACCACATCTCAAAGTCCTCCTCTTTCTTTCTTACATGGTATATTAAGTGTGGACCAAGTCAAAGTAGGAATTGGTTTTGATTTCAAATTCTATGAGATAGAATTTTAGGAAACCAAAACTCTTTCTATAGTGCACCGATTCCACCCATATTTTTTTTGAGATTTTTGTGGCTTTTAGAGGAGTTTTTATATGACAAAACCTAGTGGTCTATAGTAGAAAGGAAGGAGGGGGCGCCCAAGAGTTGGGTGCCCCTTGTCTTAACCAATTTGGACATTCCTTATCTAGGTATTTGACCTGGACAAGAACTCCTCTATATCTCTCTATATAAGATGAATTTTAGCCTAATTTTTTGATATATTTCAGATCATTAAGAGAACTTTGGGTGTGTGAAAATTAGGGGGAAAGAGTATTAGGGCATAGGGATTTTATAGATACCAATCTAGGTGTCTAGGTGAGAGAACAAAGAAGATGAAGAAGTGTTCTTCTTCTAGGATTTTTCTTTGATCTCTTCCTTCTTCTTTAGAGATTTTTGAAGGTGTTCCAAGTTCAAAATCACTTTCCCTTCATTCTAAAAATTTAAGAGTCCAATATTTGAAGAATATGGTTCCAGATCGACCATCAAAGAAGAATCAATACAGTACTAGCATATTGTGTTGATTTCCTGCATTGAAATTCTAATCGTGGTTCATGCGCTCGTGTGGATGACTCCTAGAGGCTAGATGTATGTACTACTTGCAACATCATTCTCAAGTCTGGATCAACAAGTTAGAACATCTAACTTGCATAGGTAATAGATCTGATCTACTATTTTCATACATGCATTAGATGTAGTGTATATACATGTTGATGTGATCAACATGTTTTAGTTTCTTCTTTAGATTTTAATTTTTAATTTAATAACATACCATGATCATGTAATAGATCTTAGATCTGGGATATTTTTTAGAATTTAAAATTTATTTTGATTAATTTTAGTCTTTCGCTTCCTGATCTTGAAAAAGTTTTAAAATCTAGCCCTAAAATCCTAGATCTGGTTCCTTTAATTGGTATCAGAGCCTAAGTTTTTTTATTACATGATTATTTGAGTATGTTTAGATTATTTCTTAAATTAGATCTAATTTATAATATAATTATTAAATCTAAAATTAAAATTTTTGATCATACAAACTGCTATAAGATTGTCCTACTGTTTGTTTTACCCCTTATAGTGAAAAGGTTATCTTATTTCATGTTGATCTGCTTCTAATCATAAATTTATTAGATTTAATATAATTTTACTTATAATTTAATAAATTTAAAATAATTTTAAATCTAAAAATAAAATTTTTAGATTGCACGGATTGCTATAAGATTATCCTACTATAAGATTTACTTCTTATAGTGGAAAGGTTGTCCTAATACATGCTGATTTAAAATATTGATCATAAAATTTTAGGTTAGATCTAAGAGATTTTATGATCTGATTAAAAATATTTTAATCTAATTTTAATCATCATAAATATGTTAGATTCGATCTAAGATAATTTATGATTGATTATAGTTTAAATTATTTCAATTACATTAACCTATTTAGATTAGATCTAAAGTAGTTTTATGTTTATTTTACTTGCATATTAATTGTGAATCAAATATGCAACTTGGTTGATAGAACCATGTAGTAAAAATATTTTATAAATATAAAAATTATTTTTGAAAAGTTGAATCCCAACCCTCAGCTCAAACTTAATTAAGAATTAAGAAGTTATTTGATTAGGATCTAGGATTGTGAATTAAAAATCCTAAGACATAAATCATAACACATTGGGTTAAATGGATTAGTAAGGATTAGGTCCATTAATTGGATTAGACCTAGGGTTAGATTAAAAAATAAACTTAATTAGAGAATTGACTAAATCTAATCAATTATTATCTTAGATTAGGTCAAGAATTCTCTAGATCAATTACAATAGTTGTAGTTGGTCAAGTCTAAATCTTTAACGAGATCCAAGATGGACTTGATTCTTTGCTACACGGTCCAACATGAACTGTTAGGTTGATCTAATTGAAACTAATTAAACTACTTGGTATCTAAGGTAAACTAGACTGGTGGTTTTTAATTGGCTACTCACTTACCTAGCCATTTCTGATGGTATCTAAGGCAAGGTTTGGTAGACCCTCCTACTGATCAAACTTATCTGATCTCTTGGTGAAATTATATTTTGATCGGATTATTTGACTATTCGAGCTAACCCTTGTTAACTAGGTAAATCAGTTTGACTAATTTAGATGCTCCTAGACCAGCCTATTAATAGTCTCTCTTAAGCTGACTTGATGAAATTAGTGGAAGCATCATGACAAGCTGGTTCATCTGATCTTCCCTCATCTTTAAATTAAATTCTCTAAAATTATTAGGTCTCTAAAATAAGATAGTTATTATAATAACTAGATCATAGCCTCCCACTAAAGGGGATGATAATGGATCCATTAGCTGGATAATCATTGGAGGCCCAAAGGCCTGGTGTTTATCGGCTAATGAAATTATCATTCATTATGTGATTTCTTAGCTACATCTTTCTAAATGATGGTTAGGTTGGCCAACCAAAATTGGGCCTAATCATTCGTTGATTTGATGGACCAAGTATGGTCATGTTCATGGTTGGATCTAACTAGACCTTTTTAGTGGAGGCCAAAGCCTACTGATTAGGAACTGGGGCCAAATTTAATTACTAAAAATTATTTGAAGAAATAATTGATTATAAACCTATCCTTAGATGTACATGGGTTGGCCAAACAAAGTTGGGCCTAATCATTCATTAGTTTGATGGTCCAATTATTCTCATGTTAATGGTTGGACCTAACTAGACCTTTTTAGTGAAGGCCAAAGCCTACTGATTAGGAACTAGGGTAAAATTTAATTACTAAAAATTATTTAAAAAAATAATTGATTATGAACCCATCTTTAGATGTACATGGGTTGGCCAACCAAAGTTGGGCTCGTGTGCAGTCTATGTGGATTCTAATACCCACTGAGAAATTAGGATAATTTCTCAAATTAGAGGTAGAGGCTACCAATTCGAATAAAATAGTGAAAGAATCTTTTGATTAAAGTCCAAATATTTAGATTTAATGAATCAATTACTAATTAGGTTATGGTTTTTCTTTGTTTAGATATGGCTACTTCCCTATCGCTCTGATCGTTATTGGATAATGATAAGTTGGTGGAACCCAACATCGATAACTACTACCAAAAGTTAAAAATTATTCTGGAGCATGAACGAATCCTATATGTATTAATAGATCCTACACCTAAGGAGTCAGCTGCCAATGCATGTGGAACAGTCAGAGAGACTTAGCAGAAGTAGCTCAATGATTGGACCATGGTGCACTGCATTATGCTGGTTGCTATGAGTTTTATCATAGATTTGAGATGGCTCAGCCAAAGAACATGCTTTAAGTGTTGGAGGATTTCTTTGGCACACCCGATGACATGGAGAGGCATAAGACTAGTTGTGCCATCTTCAATGCCAGGACAACTGTTCGATAAGAGTCTAGCTGAATGCTTCTTTTGCAAGAAGTGGAGGCACTGAAAGAGGAACTATCCTCAGTACATTGTCTCTTTGGATCCGAACAGGCAGAGAATAAAGCAAGTGGTTACTGGGCAAGGTATTTATATGATAACTACTTACTATTTTTTTTTTTTATGATATTACTGATTGGGTATTGGATACCGATAGCTCTTAACATATTTACAATTCATTGCAGGGATTGCAGGTCAGTAAGAGATTGGTGCAAGGTGAAAGATTCCAGAACCTTGAAGATGGAAGACCTATTTCAGTTCTAGCTTTAAAAATTCTGAAACTTGTATTTAAGTCCCATATCATTGTTCTTAGTGATTGTCATTTCTGTCCCAGTTTCTTTTTGAATATTATTTCTGTAGGCCTTCTGGCTAAAAATAATTATGCATTTTTAATAAAAAAATAAGTTTATAATATCATTATGAATGGTGTTACTATTTTCTATGGACATTTGAACAATAGTGTGTATATGCTATCACAACATGTTAACGTAGTCTATTCAACTGGCAAGCACCTTAAATTAGAAAGTGTCAGATATCTATTATAGCACTGTAGGCTAGGTCATATAAACAAGAACAGGATAAACATGTTGACTTAAGAGAAAATTCTTGAAGTTAGTGATAGTGAATCACTTCCAACCTGTGAGTCCTATCTTCTTGATAAAATGACCAAGTCATCTTTTACTGAAAAAAGTGAAAGAGCTACTGAGCCCTTAGGTCTAGTACATACTGATGTATGTGGACCAATGAGCACAAGTGCCGAAGATAGATATTTCTAGTTCATTACTTTCATAGATGATCTATCCAGATATGGATATGTCTATTTGAAGAAATACAAGTCGAATTCATTTGAAATATTAAAATAATTTCGAAGTTAAGTAGAAAAATAAACTAAAAAAAGTATCAAAACTCTTCGATCTGACCAAGGAGGAAAATATCTTTCTAGTGAGTTTCTTGCATATCTAGGAGAGAATGGGATTCTCTCCTAATGGACTCCTCCAGGAACACCACAGCATAATCATATGTCTGAAAGAAGGAATCAGACTCTATTAGACATGGTCCGATCCATGATGGATTTTGCCAGCTTGCTGATATCCTTCTAGGGATATGCACTTGAATCAGCTTGTTATCTGTTAAATTCGGTTTCAAGTAAGTCTGTAGTTAAGACAACATATGAGATATGGATAGGATGTAAGCCAGCACTTTCATACCTTAGGGTTTGGGGTTGTCCGGCTTTTGTCAAATGGTTAGTTATTGATAAACTTGAACCTAGGTCTAACAAGTGCACGTTTATAGGATACCTAAAAGAGATCAAAGGATACTATTTCTACCATGCCGATGAACAAAAGATGTTCATCAGTATTAAGGCAACCTTTTTGGAAAAGAAGTTCCTTGGTGAAGGAGCTATTGCCTCTAAGGTTGAACTTGATAAAGTTCAGCAGGTAGAAAAACCGACACCAGTAGTTGAACTTGAGATAGATTTGATTAGATCAGATCTAGAGCCTAGTGTACCTACACCATTAAGACGATCCAATAGAGTACCGCATCATCTGGATAGATACTATAATTTCTTGGTCCATGATGGTGATCCCATTGAACTCAATAAGAATGATGAGGATTCGATCACTTATATGGATGCTATGCAAAGATCCGATTCTAAGAAATGGCTTAAGGCCATGAAATCTGAAATGGAGTCCATGAAGGTCAACGATGTGTGGACATTGGTTGACCCGCCCGAAGGGGTTAAATTCATTGGGTGTAAATGGGTCTTGAAAAGAAAAAGAGGCACAGATGAAAAGATGGAGACCTATAAAGCACATCTGATTGTCAAGGGATATCATCAATGTTATGGTATTGACTATGATGAGATATTCTCTCCTATTGCAATGCTCAAATCTATTCGGATAATGCTTGCGATAGCTGCCTATCTAGACTATGAGATTTGGCAGATGGATGTGAAGACAGCTTTGCTAAATGAACAGCTAACCAAAGAGGTGTATATGATACAACCTAAGGGATTCACATCCACAGATAAGTCTAAGGTATGCAAGCTTCAGAGATCTATTTATGGATTGAAGCAGGCATCTTAGAGTTAGAACATGCATTTTGATAAGATGATCAAAATGTATGGCTTTGTTAAGAATGGAGAAGAGCTTTGTATTTATAAATAGGCAAATGGTCCAGTAGTGGTATTCCTTGTCTTGTATGTGGATGACATTCTCTTAATCGGGAATGACATCCCCACACTGTAGAGAATAAAAGTCTGATTGTCATCATAGTTCTCCATATAGGACTTGGGTGAAGCATCCTACATCCTAGGGATGAAGATCTATAGGGATAGATCTAAAAGGATGATTGGATTATCCCAGTCCACGTACATAGATACTGTGCTGAAGAGGTTTAGCATAAAAAATTCCAAAAAGGACTATCTCCTGATAGGCCATGAAATTTCTATCTCTAAGAAGGATTATCCAATAACTTCTGAAGAGAGAAAGCGTATGAGTAGAGTCCCATATGCTTCGGTAGTGAAATCTATCATGTATGCCATGATATGTACGAGACCAGATGTGGCATACACAATAGGAGTAGTGAGTAGATACCAGTTTAACCCTAGAAAAGATCACTAAAAAATGGTTAAACTATCCTTAGGTATTTGAGAAATACTAAGGATCAATGGTTGGTTAATGGCAAGTCAGATCTGAAACTTATAGGATTTATAGACTACTATCGGTATAGAGTAGTGGTTGATGAGCCCGATAAAATCAACTAACTTTATTTGTGATCCTAAGTTAAAACAAACACACTATATTCTATGGATATAGTGAAATTCCCAAAGAAAACTTGCAGAATGGATGTAGGAGCGGGTTGCTCCAAACTACTATAAATTTTTAGTATGTTTGTGTTGTGATTTCTTTGCTTGCATTACTTGTTTATATTTCTTACTTAGCTTAATTTTTTATTCTTGTTTAGCAACATATATGTTTTAATGTTGCTGCTATAAATTACTTTCACTATATATTCTCTTAAGCTAAGTTAGGCACATAATTATTTAAATCTAAATTTGGCCAAAATTTTATAAACCCAATTCAACGCCCCCTCTCTTAGGTTGAAACCTCTGGATAACAAGTGGTATCAAAGCAGGTGCTCTATTATTAATTATTGACCTAACCGTCAAGGGCAAAAGATCAAATGGCAATCCCAAGTGGTGTTTGTTTTATTGAGGGCCAATCCACCACTAGACCATCTTTATTTGATGGCACCAACTACATCTTTTAAAAAATTAAAATGAGAATTTTCATACAAGATCTTGATTATGATTTGTAGGAAATCATAACCAGAGAACCACACAGACCCACAAAAATTATAGATGGTATGACTCCCCCAAACTGGAAATGAAATGGGATCAATTTGACAAAAAGATGGCTCAATTAAATACAAAAGCCATCAATGTGCTTTATTGTTCCTTAGAAATGTATAAGTTTATAGAATATCATCTTGCACATTGACTAAAAAAAATTGGGACATACTAAAAATAACTCATGAAGAAACAAGCCAAGTCAAAAAATCTAAAATTAACTTGCTTGTTCATAAATATGAAATATTCAAAATAAAAATATGAGTCTATTTTCGATATGTTCACCAAATTTGCTAAAATTATAAATGCTTTAAATGTCCTAGGCAAAACTTATTCTAACCATGATCTTGTTTGCAAGGTGCTTAGGTCCTTACCTAAAGAATGGAAAGCTAAGGTAATGGCAATACAAGAAGCGAAAGATCTCACCAAGCTATCCCTAGAAGAGCTCATTGGTTCTCTTATAATTTATGAGATGCATATGCCTCAATAGGAAGAAGAAGAGAAGCCAAAGAAATTGATGACCATTGTCTTCACGTCTACTTCAAATTTTCAAGAAAGTGATGAGTCGGAGGAAGATGAAGAAGAAGAAGAAGATGTGGACATGGTACTTCTTTCAAGAAAATTCAAGAAGTTCCTCATGAAGAAAGATATGAAGAAGAAGAAGAAAGAAAAGAATAGAAATGTCACAAACAACCAAATGTGCCTCAAAAAAGATGAAAAAATGTGCTTTACTAAAAATTTGGAAAAGTGATGACATGTCAAGCTTAGAAAAGGATGAGGAAAATGAAAATCTTTGCATCATAGCCTTAGAGAACAAGGTAAATTCTGAAAACTCATCTAATTTTACTTTTGATGAACTACTTGATGCTTTCAATAAACTAATGTATGAATTTAAAAAATTAGGACAAAAAAGTGAAGAGCTTAAAAAGGATAATTCTAATTTAATGAGAGAAAAGAATTATTTAGTTATAGAAAAAAATATTTTATTAAATCTAAAAATTCTTTCGTTAAAGAAAATATTGAACTTAAAAATAAAAATGATATTTTAAAATTTTTCCTAAAAAAAATAAAAATCTTTTAAATGAAAAGAAGAGCTCTTGGAAGAAAATAAGAAATTTAGAAGAAAAGTTGAGATTTTGAAACCTATAGCTAAAAAATTTATAATTAGCCTTTAAAATCATCAATCTATGATAAAACCCAATGGAATTATTTTCAATAAAATAAAAATTAATTTTAATATTTTTAAAAAATAAAAAAATACTAGAAATATTTTCACAAGAGTCACAACTAAAAATCATTCTATCAAATGCTTTAAATATAATCAAATTGACCATAAAATTTTAGAATGTAACCTTAAAAGAATTGGCCAAATATTGATTAAATATATTTGGGTTCCAAAAGAAACCTTAAACACTAATTCCTATGGACTCAAGATGACTTGGTTACCAAAAGCTATGAAGTGATTTTGCAGCTATGCTAAGGATCCAATGAGCTTAAAAAAAAAAATTCCTGCTTGGATGCCTTGGAAGAGATAGATGATGGATGGTGATTGTTAGCATAATCTAAGCTTTTCTCTCATCATACCATCAATGGTTATTAATTTTTTTTATTGATTTAATTCATTAATTAATATGCATGTATATGAAATTCTTTTTTTAAAGTATTTCTTATGTACAATTGATTGATTTTGATGCATGTAATGAATTTATATCATGATGTTTTGATTTTAAAGACCAATATGCTCTCCTCTATATATCTATGATTGAATTGATTAAACTTGAAATTTAACTTGATATTTTAAGACTCTCCATATCAATTTCATATTTGATAAATTTAATCTAGGAGATGCTCAATTGGTTTAAATGCTTTAATTGTTAAATTTACAAGAAACTAAGTTAGACCTTCCCCCTTAAAATGCTAAACTATAAAATTTACTCAAGATTACTTGCATAAAATAAATATTTGAATATAAATCATCCCTTCATAAATTCAAATGTTTGAAGCTGCATTGCATTTTAGTTCTCTAAAGATTCAAGGCTTCCCTAGTTGAAACTAAACATATAAAGCTTGAAGGAACCAGATCTAGGGTTTCACGAATAGATCTTGAAACTTTTTCAAGATGATGCAGTGAAAGACTTAAATAAATTAAATATTTATTTAAATAAATATGTAAACACATAGATCTCAGATCTATTATACGATCAAAACATGATATTAAATCAAAAATTAAAATCAAACAAGAAAGAAAAGGTTGATCAAATCAACCTAGATCTATACTACATCAAATGCAGGTATGAAGTTAATAAATCAGATTTATTACCTAAGCAAGTTAGATGTTCTAACTTGCTGATCAAAGTTTGAGAATGAAGTCACAAGCCACACACACATCCAGCCTCTAGGAGTCATCCACACGAGCCCATGAATACGATCAGAGATCTTGATGTAGGAAATCAGCACAGTATATTAGCACTATGCTGATCTCTCTTCGACGGTTGATCCGATGCTTCTTTCTTCAAAACTTGGATACTCCAAACTACCAAAAGAAAATAGAAATATTTGTGATGCTGAGACATTTCTCAAAAGCTTACAAAAAAGGGAGAAAGAGATCTAGAACAAAAACCCTAGAAGAAGACCCTCTTCTTCTTCTTTGTTCCTTTTCTAGACACCCTAATTTGGCTTTTCAATATATCTATGACTTGAATAATTTTTTATCTAATTTTTCTATACCAAAGAGGCCTATCAAATGTATACAATCCACAAAAATTTCAGTCAAAAATTCCTTTTAAATAAAGAGATATACAGAGTCCAAGTTAGGTCAAAAATCTAGTCTAGGAAGGACCAAATAAGGGAAGTTATTGGCTTCCCCACCTTTTTTTCTACCATGGACCAAAAAGGGGGGGCACACAAAAGAAAAGTCCTCTTTTACCATGAAAATCAAATAAAATAAGGAAGGATGGGTCGGCATACTTATGGGAAGAGTTTTGGTTGACAAAGATTCTATCTCATAGAATCCTTAAGCAAAACTAATTTCCCTTTTGACTTGGTCTTCCAACAAACTTCAATATGAGAAAAAGAAAGAGAGAAGGAAGGCATGAGAAACCTTGGGCATGAAGATTATTCATGTAAAAATAAAAAGAAAAAAGGGTGGGGCGTGAGGATTAGGTGGCGCAAGGAATAGGGAGTCCTAGTCACACTAGGACTCCTATTTTGACTTGGTCAAACAATGTCTTTTAATCAAATAAAAATAAGAGTAAACCAACCCAATTAAATAAGATCCTAATCTATTTAAAGACTTAATTAAATTAGATTAAATTTAATTTAATTCTAATTTAATTTATTAATCAAATTAGAAAATTGGATTGACCTTAGACTAGGACTAGTTCTTCCTTGTATTTGACTTATCCAATAAGCCAATTGGACTTGATCCAATCAAGCCCAAACAAAATCTAATTAAATTATATTTAATTAGACTTAATCTTAGCCTTCTAGCTTAATCAAATTAAGCCTATCAGCAATCGAGTTGCTAATCAATCCTCCTACAACACTTGCACTAGGTTAAATACTAATCATATTGATTATTTAACCCTAAAATGATTCTAAATCGCTGATCAACCATCCAATTGGAACGTGAACTCTAATGTGTATGATCTCATAGGTCCAAACCTAAGCTGATAGCGTAGAAATAAATTTTTGGACCAATCAAAGTGACCATCTAGCAATGATACTCGACGGTCGGATAGGTTGAAAGGTGTAGAACACCATCCTTAGAACCCATGCGAATATTTTTTCATTTAATTCATCCCCTTGACCATAATGCTCATAGGACAACTTAGAGTTCAACTGTCAACTCTGATCAAGTTATCCACATTATATTTTAAAATATTAAATACATCTGATGGATTATCCTAGCCAAGATTTTGCTATATTGAAATATGGTGATATATTCTTCTCCAACTCTTGGAGTGGTCAATTCTATCTTGATCACACTCCGACTTCCCAAGTACTTGAATATGCCCAGAACCCTTCCATTACTGAATTAGAAATTTAGTTAGTCTGGTAGCAAAGCATAGTGGATTGCTTGCATGTCACTGAGGTGATCCCAAGTCTAAGGGATACTTATACCTATATCCCACCAAAGACATTTTCGATAGTAGAATGCTCTAGAGTTGGTCACGTTCAATGATGATATATCCATACATCTCACCTATATGCCATACCAGTATCTCCACACTCCTTGGTTAAGAGGATAACCAACCTATATGGCATATAGCGACCTATGCTTTATAGATGCTATCATCCTAATTAATAGCCTATCATTTGCTCATGAACAAATTTAAGGACTAATCGATAAATCCTCTCTTTATCGAAACTAAATAGTCCTAAGGACTTCATCACAACAATAGAGTTCATTAGAAGATATAAATTTATGATGAAAAAAGATGCTAAAATATTTTTTATTAATTAATAAATCAATTATAATATCTCAACCATCAACAGACTGATGATTGACTTTGGAACATAATTTCCAACAACTCCCACTTATCCTAAAGCCACTTGGCATAGTATCTAATACCCATCTTTGACTTATGGTTGTCGAACTCCTTGATTGGTAGAGCTTTAATGAAGGGGTTAGCTAGGTTCTCCTTTCCGTTGATCTTCTGAAGGTCGATGTCACCATGATCTACGATCTCACGGACCAAATGGAAGCGACGCAGAATGTGCTTTGTCTGCTGGTGTGCCTTCGGTTCCTTTGCTTAAGCTATGGCGCCAGTGCTGTCACAGAAAGCGGGACTGGACCATCAATGGAGGGTGCTACTCTAAGCTTGGTGACGAACTCCCTCAGCCACATAGCTTTCTTTGCTGCATCTGATGCTATCATGTACTCTATTTTACAAACAGAGTCAACCACTGTATGCTACTTGGAACTTTTTCAGCAGATGGCTCTACTATTTAGAATAAAGATATACCCTAACACACTTTTACTGTTATCATGGTTAGATTGAAAGTTGGAGTCTGTAAACCTCACAAGCTTCAGATCTGACTCACCATAAATCAATCATTGGTCCTTAGTATTTCTCAAATATATAAGGATGGTTTTAACTACCTTCCAGTGATTTTCTCCAGGGTCAGACTGGTATCTACTTACTACTCCTAGTGAGTATGCCACGTCTGGTCTTGTACATGTCATTGCATACATAATAGACCCCACTACCGAAGCGTATGGAATTTTACTCATACGCTCTCTCTCTCTAGGAGTTACCGGACAATCCTTCTTAAAGAGAGAAATTTCTTGGCCCATCGGAAGATAGCCCTTTTTGAAATTCTCCATGCTGAACCTCTTCAACATAGTTTTTATGTACGTGGACTAGGATATACCAAGCATCCTTTTAGATCTATCCCTATAGATCTTCATCCCTAGGATGTAGGATGCTTCACCCAAGTCCTTCATGCAGAATTGTGATGACAACCAGACTTTTATTCTTTATAGTGTGGGGATGTCATTTTCGATTAAGAGAATGTCATCCATATACAAAATAAGAAATACCACTGCTGGACCATTTGCCCATTTGTAAATGCAAGGTTCTTCTCCATTCTTAACGAAGCCATATGTTTTGATCACTTTATCAAAATGCATGTTCCAACTTCGAGATGCTTGCTTTAATCCATAAATGGATCTCTGAAGTCTGCACATCTTGGACTCATCTATGGATGTGAACCCCTCAAGTTGTATCATATACACCTCTTCAGTTAGCTCTCCATTTAGAAAAGCTATCTTCACATCCATTTGCCAGATCTCATAGTCCAGGTGGGTAGCTATTGCAAGCATTATCCGAATGGATTTGAGCATTGCCACTGGAAAGAATGTCTCGTCATAGTCAATACCATAACGTTGACGATATCTCTTGGCAATCAGACGAGCTTTATAGGTCTCCATCTTTTTGTCTATGCCTCTTTTTCTTTTGAATATCTATTTAAACCCAATGGGTTTAACCCCTTCAAGTGGGTCAACTAATGTCCATACATCATTGACCTTCATGGAATCCATTTCAGATCTCATGTCTTCTAGCCATTTCTTAGAGTCGGATCTCTACATCATATCTATATAAGTGATCGGGTCCTCATCATTCTCATCAAGTTCGATGGGATCACCATCCTAGACCAAGAATCCATAGCATCTATCCGGATGGTGCGGTACTCTACCAGATCGCCTTAATGGTGTGGATTCACTAGGCTTCGAATATGATCTGATCAAATCCAACTTAGGTTCAACATTCTATATCGAACTTTCTATCTATTGAACTTTATCAAGTTCAACCTTAGAGGCAATAGTTCCTTCACCAAGGAACTCCTTTTCCAAAAAGGTTGCCTTAAGACTGACGAACACCTTTTGTTCACCAACATAGTAGAAATAGTATCCTTTGGTCTCTTTTGGGTATCCTATGAATATACACTTGTCAGACCTAGGTCCAAGTTTACCTATAATTAACTGTTTGACATAAGTCGGGCACCCCTAAACCCTAAGGTATGAAAGTGCTGGCTTACGTCCTGTCCATATCTTATATGAGATTTTAACTACAGACTTACTTGGAACCCTATTTAATAGATAACAAGTCGATTCGAGTGCATATCCCCAGAAGGATGTCAACAAACTGGCAAATTCCATCATGGATCGGACCATGTCTAACAGAGTCCGATTCATCCTTTCCAACATACTATTATGCTGTGGTGTTCTTGGAGGAGTCCATCGAAAAAGAATCTCATTCTCTCCTAGATATGTGAGAAACTCATCAGAAAGATATTCTCCTCCTCGATCAGATCGAAGAGTTTTAATACTCTTTCTAGTTTATTTTTCTACATCACTTTGAAATTATTTGAACATTTCAAAAGAATCCAACTTATGTTTCATCAGATAGATATATCCATATCTAGATAGATCATTTATGAAAGTGATGAAGTAGACATATTCACCTCTAGCACTTAGGCTCATTGATCCACATACATCAGTATATACTAGACCTAAGAGCTCATTGGCTCTCTCATCTTTTTCAGTAAAAGATGACTTAGTCATTTTACCAAGAAGACGAGACTCACAGGTTGGAAGTGATTCACAATCACTGACTTCAAAGATTTTCTCTTGAATCAACCTGTTTATCTTATTCTTGTTTATATGACCTAGCCTACAGTGCCATAAGTAGATATCTAATACACTATCTAATCTAGGATGCTTGCCAGTAGAATAGACTACATTAATAAGTTATGATAACATATATACACCATTATTCAATTATCCATAGAAAGCAGTAACACCATTCATAATGACATTACAAACTCCTTTCTTTATTGAAATTTCATAATTATTCATGGCCAAAAGGCCTACAGAAATAATATTTAAAAAGAAACTAGGATAAAAATGATAATCACTAAGAATAACGGTATGAGATTCAAATACAAGTTTCAAAATTCTTAAAGCTAGAGCTGGAATTGGTCTTCCATCTCCAATGTTCAGGAATCTCTTGCCTTGCTCGAATCTTCTACTGACCTACAACCCCCGCAATGAATTGCAAATATGGTAAAAGCTACCGGTATCCAATATCCAATCAGTAATATTATAAATAGAGAAATTACAGGAAGTTATCATATAAATATCTTGCCTAGCAACAGCTTGCTTCTTTCTCTGCCTGTCCAGATCCAGGGAGGCAATGTACAAGAACTTGCACCTTCTTTGTTTTCTTCTTCTTGTTCTTCTTTTCTTTTCTAAAGGGTCAACAACTAGAAGATGAACCTCCCACTAAGTTCACCTACTCTTTATGAAGCTGGTGATCCTTCTCAAAGTTCTGAAATGACCCCAGTAAGCCATGGTAGTTTACTTTAGGCTTTGTCATTCTATAATGAGTAAGAAAAGTGAGATAGGACTTTGGCAGTGAGTTCAGTATTGCATCTTTTCCAAGTTGTTCATGCAAAAAAAAGTCGAGTTTGCTCAAGCACTCTATCAGCTCGATCATGTATGGTACATGATTAGTGACAGAGGCTCCATCCCGCATTCTGGCATTGAAGATGGCATAACTACTCTTATGCCTCTCAACATCGTCGGATGTGCCAAAAGAAACCTTCAACACTTGGAGTATTTATTTGGCTGAGCTGTCTCAAACCTACGACTGAACTCATCGCTCATCGTAGCCAGCATAATGTAGCGCACCATGGTTCGATCATTGAGCCACTTCTGATAAGTGTCTCTAACTATTCTACATGCATTGGCCGCTGGCTCCTCAAGTGCAGGATCCATCAGCACATATAGGACCCATTCATGCTCTAGGATAATTTTCAACTTTCGATACTAGCTATTAAAGCTGGATTCCACCAACTTATCATTGTCCAATAATAATCGGAGCGATAAGGAAGTGGCCATGTCTGCACAATTGAAAACCAAAATCTAATTTGTAATTGATTCATTAAACCTAAAGAGTTGGACTTTAATCAAAAAGTTTCTCCCACTATTTTATTCAAATTGATATTCTCTACCTCCAATTCGAGGAATTATCCTAATTCCTTAGTGGGTACTAGAATCCACATAGACTGCACACGTGCCCAAATTTGGTTAGCTAACCCATGTACATCTAAGGGTGGGTTCATAACCAATTATTTCTTCAAACAATTTCTACTAATTAAATTTTGCTCCAGCCCCTGATCAGTTGGCTTTAGCCTTCTCAGAAAAGGGTCCAGTTAGGTCTAACCATTAACATGACCATACTTTGCCCATCTAATTAATGAATGATCAGGCCCAATTTTGGTTGGCCCACATGACCATCATTTAGAAAGATGTATCAAAAAGATCATATAATGAATGATAATTTCATTAACCGATAAGCACCAGGCCTTTGGGCCTCCAATGATTGTCCAACTGATGGACCCATTGTCATCTACTTTAATGGGAGGCTATGATCTAGTTATCATATAACTATTTTATTTTGAAAACCTAATAATTTTAGAGGATTTATTTATAGAAGTGAGTAGGTTAGATTAACCAGCTTGTCATGATTATCCTATAGGCTTCACCAAGTAAGCTTAAGGGAGACTACTAGTAGGCTGGTCTAGGAGCACCTAAATCAGTTATACCGATTTACCTAACTAACATGGGTCAGCTCGAATAGTCAAGTGATTCAATCAAAATATAATCTTACCAAAAGGCTAGGTAAGTTCGATCAATGGGAGAGTCTGCCAAAGCTTACCTTAGACACCATCAAAAATGGCCAGGTAAGTGGGCTACCAATTAAAAACCATCGATCTGGTTTATCTTAGATATCAATTGGTTTAATTAGTTTCAATTAGATCAACCTAATAGTTCATGCTAGACCACATAGCTAAGAATCAAGTCCATCTTGGGTCTTGTTAAAGACATGGACTTGACCAACTATAACTATTATAATTGATCTAGAGAATCCTTGACCTAATCTAAGACAATAATTGATTAGATTTAGTCAATTCTCTAATTAAGTCCATTTTTTAATCTAACCCTAGGTCTAACCCAATTAATGGACCTAATCCCACTAACCCATTTAACCAATGTGTTATGATTTGTGTCTTAGGATCTTCAATTCACAATCCTAGATCCTAATCAATCAACTTCTTAATTCTCAATTAAGTTTTGGGCTGAGGGTTGGGGTTCGGCTTTTCAAAAATAATTTTTATATTTATAAAATATTTTTACAACATGGTTCTATCAACCAAGTTGCATGTTTGATTCATAATCAATATGCAAGTAAAATAAACATAAAACTACTTTAGATCTAATCTAAACAGGATTCATGTAATTGAAATAGTTTCAATAATAATCAATCATAAATCTCCCTAGATCAAATCTAACATATTTATGATGATTGAAATTAGATTAAAATATTTTTAATCAGATCATAAAATTTTTTAGATCTAATCTAAAATTTTATGATCAATATTTTAGATCAGCACGTACTAGGACAACCTATTCACTGTAAGGGGTAAACCTTATAGTAGGACAACCTTATGGCAGTCCATGCAATCTAAAATATTTTATTTTTAGATCTAAAATATTTTAAATCTATTAAATTATAAAAAAAATTAGATGAAATCTAATAAATTTATGATTAGAGTTAGATCATTATAAACTTGGAGAACCTTTTTACTGTGAGGGATAAACCTTACAGTAGGACAACCTTATGGCAGTTCGTGAGATCTAATTTTTTTTTATTTTAAATTTAATAATTAAATTATAAATTAGATCTAATCTAAGAAATAATCTAAACATGCATAAAAATCATGTAACAAGAACCTAGGCTCAGATACCAATTGAAATTTTTTTATTTCACGGGTAGATCTTGAAATTTTTTTAAGATGATGCAGCAAAAGACTTAAATAAATTAAATATTTATTTAAATAAATAGATAAATACCTAGATCTTAGATCTATTCATGATTAAAGCATGATATTAAATTAAAAATTAAAATCAAATAAGAAAGAAAAGGTTGATCAAATCAATCTAGATCTACACTACATCAAATGCAGGTATGAAGTTAATAGATCAGATCTATTACCTGAGCAAGTTAGATATTCTAACTTGCTCATCCAGGCTTAAGGATGAATTTATGAGTGCACATGCATCCATCCTCTAGCAGTCGTCCACACGAGCCCACAAATACGATCAGAGATCCTGATGCAGGAAATCAGCATAGTATGGTGGCACTATGCTAATCTCTCTTCGATGATTGATCCGATACTTTCTTCTTCAAAACTTGGATACTCTAAAATACTAGAAGAAAATAGGAAGATTTGTGATGCTGAGAAATCTTTCAAAATATCACAAAAAAGGGAGGAAGAGATCTGGAACAAGAACCCTAGAAGAAGACCCTCTTCTTCTTCTTTGTTCTTTTTCTAAACACCCTAATTTGTGTTTTCAATATCTCTATGACTCAGATGAATTTTTTTTTAATTTTTCTACACCAAAGAGGCCTCTCAAATTTCTATAATCCATAAAAATTTTAATAAAAAATTCTCTTAAATAATGAGATATATAGAGTCCAAGTTAGGTCAAAAATCTAGACTAGGAAGGACCAAATAAGGGAAGTTGTTGGGACGCCCAACTCTTGGGTGCCCCCACCTTTTTTTCTGACGTGGACCAGCAATGGGGGTGCACAAAAGAAAAAGTCCTCTTTTACCAAGAAAATTGAAGAAAATAAGGAAGGATGGGTCGGCACACTTATGGGAAGAGTTTTGGTTGACAAGGATTCTATCTCATAGAATCCTTAAGCAAAACTAATTTCCCTTTTGACCTAGTCTTCCAACAAACTTCCATATGAGAAACAGGAAGAGAGAAGGGAGGCATGAGAAAACTTGGGCATGGAGATTATTCACATAAAAATACAACGATGAAAGGGTGGGGCTTGAGGATTAGGTGGCACAAGGAATAGGGAGTCCTAGTCACACTAGGACTCCTATTTTGACTTGGTCAAACAAGGTCTT
>QRFJ01000979.1:32621-105969 GCA_006176705.1 Cocos nucifera | reverse complement strand
TATTAAAGCTGGATTCCACCAAACTTATCATTGTCCAATAATAATCGGAGCGATAAGGAAGTGGCCATGTCTGCACAATTGAAAACCAAAATCTAATTTGTAATTGATTCATTAAACCTAAAGAGTTGGACTTTAATCAAAAAGTTTCTCCCACTATTTTATTCAAATTGATATTCTCTACCTCCAATTCGAGGAATTATCCTAATTCCTTAGTGGGTACTAGAATCCACATAGACTGCACACGTGCCCAAATTTGGTTAGCTAACCCATGTACATCTAAGGGTGGGTTCATAACCAATTATTTCTTCAAACAATTTCTACTAATTAAATTTTGCTCCAGCCCCTGATCAGTTGGCTTTAGCCTTCTCAGAAAAGGGTCCAGTTAGGTCTAACCATTAACATGACCATACTTTGCCCATCTAATTAATGAATGATCAGGCCCAATTTTGGTTGGCCCACATGACCATCATTTAGAAAGATGTATCAAAAAGATCATATAATGAATGATAATTTCATTAACCGATAAGCACCAGGCCTTTGGGCCTCCAATGATTGTCCAACTGATGGACCCATTGTCATCTACTTTAATGGGAGGCTATGATCTAGTTATCATATAACTATTTTATTTTGAAAACCTAATAATTTTAGAGGATTTATTTATAGAAGTGAGTAGGTTAGATTAACCAGCTTGTCATGATTATCCTATAGGCTTCACCAAGTAAGCTTAAGGGAGACTACTAGTAGGCTGGTCTAGGAGCACCTAAATCAGTTATACCGATTTACCTAACTAACATGGGTCAGCTCGAATAGTCAAGTGATTCAATCAAAATATAATCTTACCAAAAGGCTAGGTAAGTTCGATCAATGGGAGAGTCTGCCAAAGCTTACCTTAGACACCATCAAAAATGGCCAGGTAAGTGGGCTACCAATTAAAAACCATCGATCTGGTTTATCTTAGATATCAATTGGTTTAATTAGTTTCAATTAGATCAACCTAATAGTTCATGCTAGACCACATAGCTAAGAATCAAGTCCATCTTGGGTCTTGTTAAAGACATGGACTTGACCAACTATAACTATTATAATTAATCTAGAAAATCCTTGACCTAATCTAAGACAATAATTGATTAGATTTAGTCAATTCTCTAATTAAGTCCATTTTTTAATCTAACCCTAGGTCTAACCCAATTAATGGACCTAATACCCACTAACCCATTTAACCTAGTGTGTTATGATTTGTGTCTTAGGATCTTCAATTCACAATCCTAGATCCTAATCAATCAACTTCTTAATTCTCAATTAAGTTTTGGGCTAAGGGTTAGGGTTCAGCTTTTCAAAAATAATTTTTATATTTATAAAATATTTTTACAACATGGTTCAATCAACCAAGTTGTATGTTTGATTCATAATCCATATGCAAGTAAAATAAACATAAAACTACTTTAGATCTAATCTAAACAGATTCATGTAATTGAAATAGTTTCAATAATAATCAATCATAAATCTCCCTAGATTAAATCACACATTTATGATGATTGAAATTAGATTAAAATATTTTTAATCAGATCCAAAATTTTTTAGATCTAATCTAAAATTTTATGATCAATATTTTAGATCAGCACGTACTAGGACAACCTATTCACTGTAAGGGGTAAACCTTATAGTAGGACAACCTTATCGCAATCCATGCAATCTAAAATATTTTATTTTTAGATCTAAAAATATTTTAAATCTATTAAATTATAAAAAAAATTAGATGAAATCTAATAAATTTATGATTAGAGTTAGATCATTATAAACTTGGAGAACCTTTTTACTGTGAGGGATAAACCTTACAGTAGGACAACCTTATGGCAGTTCGTGAGATCTAATTTTTTTTTATTTTAAATTTAATAATTAAATTATAAATTAGATCTAATCTAAGAAATAATCTAAACATGCATAAAAATCATGTAACAAGAACCTAGGCTCAGATACCAATTGAAATTTTTTTATTTCACGGGTAGATCTTGAAATTTTTTTAAGATGATGCAGCAAAAGACTTAAATAAATTAAATATTTATTTAAATAAATAGATAAATACCTAGATCTTAGATCTATTTCATGATTAAAGCATGATATTAAATTAAAAATTAAAATCAAATAAGAAAGAAAAGGTTGATCAAATCAATCTAGATCTACACTACATCAAATGCAGGTATGAAGTTAATAGATCAGATCTATTACCTGAGCAAGTTAGATATTCTAACTTGCTCATCCAGGCTTAAGGATGAATTTATGAGTGCACATGCATCCATCCTCTAGCAGTCGTCCACACGAGCCCACAAATACGATCAGAGATCCTGATGCAGGAAATCAGCATAGTATGGTGGCACTATGCTAATCTCTCTTCGATGATTGATCCGATACTTTCTTCTTCAAAACTTGGATACTCTAAAATACTAGAAGAAAATAGGAAGATTTGTGATGCTGAGAAATCTTTCAAAATATCACAAAAAAGGGAGGAAGAGATCTGGAACAAGAACCCTAGAAGAAGACCCTCTTCTTCTTCTTTGTTCTTTTTCTAAACACCCTAATTTGTGTTTTCAATATCTCTATGACTCAGATGAATTTTTTTTTAATTTTTCTACACCAAAGAGGCCTCTCAAATTTCTATAATCCATAAAAATTTTAATAAAAAATTCTCTTAAATAATGAGATATATAGAGTCCAAGTTAGGTCAAAAATCTAGACTAGGAAGGACCAAATAAGGGAAGTTGTTGGGACGCCCAACTCTTGGGTGCCCCCACCTTTTTTTCTGACGTGGACCAGCAATGGGGGTGCACAAAAGAAAAAGTCCTCTTTTACCAAGAAAATTGAAGAAAATAAGGAAGGATGGGTCGGCACACTTATGGGAAGAGTTTTGGTTGACAAGGATTCTATCTCATAGAATCCTTAAGCAAAACTAATTTCCCTTTTGACCTAGTCTTCCAACAAACTTCCATATGAGAAACAGGAAGAGAGAAGGGAGGCATGAGAAAACTTGGGCATGGAGATTATTCACATAAAAATACAACGATGAAAGGGTGGGGCTTGAGGATTAGGTGGCACAAGGAATAGGGAGTCCTAGTCACACTAGGACTCCTATTTTGACTTGGTCAAACAAGGTCTTTTAACCAAATAAAAATAAGAGTAAACCAACTTAATTAAATAAGATCCTAACCTATTTAAAGACTTAATAAAATTAAATTTAATTTTAATTTAATTTTCTAATCAAATTAGAAAATTGGGTTGATTCGAGTCTTAGTTAGACTAAGACTAGTTCTTCCTTGCACTTGACTTATCCAATAAGCCAATTAAACTTGATCCAATCAAGCCCAAAATAAATCTAATTAAATCATATTTAATTAGACTTAATCTTAATCTTTTGGCTTAATTAAATTAAGCCAATTAGCAATCGAGTTGCTAATCGATCCTCCTGCACTAGGTTAAATACCAATCATATTGATTGTTTAACCCTAAAATGATTCTAAATCGCTGATCAACCATCCAATCAGAATGTGAATTCTAATGTGTGTGATCTCATAGATTCAAATCTAAGCTAGTAGCATAGGAATAAATTTTTGTACCAATCGAAGTGACCATCTAGCAATGATATTCAACGGTCGGATAGGTCGAAAGGTGTAGAACACCATTCTTAGAATCCATGCGAATATAGTTTCCATATAATTCATCCTCTTGATCATAATGCTCATAGGATACTTCAGAGTTCAACTGTCAACTCTGATCAGATTGTCCACATTATATTTCAAAATATCAAATTCATCTGATGGATTATCCTGGCCAAGATTTTGCTATATTGAAATACAGTGATACATTCTTCTCCAACTCTTTGAGTGGTTGTTGGAAATTATATTCCAAAGTCAATCATCAGTCTATTGATGATTAAGATATTATAATTAATTTATTAATTAATAAAAAATATTTTAGCATCATTTTTCATCACTAGTTTCATCTTCTAATGAACTCCATTATCGTGATGAAGTCCTTAGGACTCTTTAGTTTCGATAAAAAGAGAATTTATCGATTAGTCCTTAAATTTGTTCACGACCAAAAAATAGGCTATTAATTAGGATGACAGTATCTATCGAGCATAGATCGCTATATACCATATAGGTTGGTTATCCTCTTAACCAAGGTATGTGGAGACACTAGTATGGCATACAGGTGAGATGTATGGGTAGATCATCATTGAACGTGACCAACTCCAGAATATTTTGCTATCAAGAATGTCATTGATGGGATATAGGTATAAGTATCCTTTAGACCTGAGATCACCTCAATGACTTACAAGCAACTCACTGTGCTTTGGTACCAGACTAACTGAATTTTTAATTCAACAATGAAAGGCTTTTAGGCACAGTCAAGTACTTGCAAAGTTGGAGTATGATCAACATAAAATTGACCACTCTAAGAGTTGGAGAAGAATGTATCACTATATTTTAATATAGCAAAACCTTGGCCAGGATAATCCATCATATGAATTTGATATTTTAAAATACAATGTGGACAACCTGATCAGAGTTGAAAGATGAACTCTGATGTGTCCTATGAGTATTATGGTCAAGGGGATGAATTATCTAAAAACTATATCTGCATGGGTTCTAAGGATGGTGTTCTACCCCTTTGACCTATCCGATCATCGGGTATCATTGCTAGATGGTCACTTTGATTAATACAAAAATTTATTTCTATGCTACCAACTTAGATTTGGACCTATAAGGTCACACACATTAGAGCTTATGATCTGATCGGATGGTTGATCAATGATTAAGAATCATTCTAGGGTTAAACAATCAATATGATTGGTGTTTAACCTAGTGCAAGTGCTGTAGGAGGATCGATTAGCAATTAAATTACTAATCAACTTAATTTGATTAAGCCAATAAGTTGAGATTAATTTTAATTAAATATAATTTAATTAAATTTGGTTTGGGCTTGATTGGATCAAGTTTAATTGGTTTATTGGATAAGCCAAGTACAAGAAAGAACTAGTCCTAGTCTAACTAGGACTCGAATTAACCCAATTATCTAATTTGATTAAAAAATAAATCAAAATTTAATTTAATTTAATATAAATTAATTAAGTTCTTAAATAGATTAGGATCTTATTTAATTGGATTGGTTTAATCTTAATTTTATTTGGTTAAAAGATCTTGTTTGACCAAGTCAAAACAGGAGTCCTAGTGTGACTAGGACTCCCTATCTTCTTACGCCATCTTAGTCCCAACGCCCTCCATACCTATTTTTAGGTATTTTTCATGAAAAATCCCTTTCTTCCTGATTTCCACACCCACTCTCTCCCTCCAAGTCATATTTGGAAGTTTGGTGGAAGTTCAAGTCAAAGGAGGAATTGGTTTTGCTTAGGATTCTATGAGATAGAATCTTTGTTGACCAAAACATCTTCCCTTGAGTGTTGTCCTCTATTTTAATTAATTCTTCTCTTATTCTATGAAAATAATCTCTTTTTTTGTGCACCCTCCCTTGCTTATCTACACCAAAAATTATGGAGGAGGCACCCTCTTGGGCGCCCTAGCAACTTCCCATATTTGGATATTCCTAGTCTAAAAATTTGACATAATTTGGACTCTTCCTTTTTCCTATTTATTAGACTAATTTTTTTCTAATTTTTTTATAAAATATAGATATTTGGGAGAGGTTTGGGGTGTTCAAAAATCAAAAGAAGAGGGTCCTTGGGCATGGGGGTTCCATGGGCACCAAACTAGATGTCTAGGTGAGAGAAAAGAGAAGAAGAAGAGGGTCTTCTTCTAGGGCTGTTTTAATTTCAATCTCTCTTCCTTTCTTTTGAGTTTTTTTTTGAGAGAGTTTCAAATTAACAAACTCTCATATTTCTTCTCATATTTTAGAGGGTATAAATTTTGAAGAAGGAAGCATCGGATCGATCGTCGAAGAAGGATCAGCACAGTACTAGCATGTTGTGCTGATTTCCTGCATCGGACTTTAGATCAGAGATCGTAGGCTCGTGTGGATGACTCCTAGAGGTTGGATACGTGTGTGGCTCATGACTTCATCCTCAATCTTAGATCAGTAAGTTAGAACATCTAAACTTGCTCAAGTAATAGATCTGATCTATAAACTTCATACCTGCATTTGATGTAGTGTAGATCTAGATTGTTTTGATCAACCATTTACTTTCTTATTTAATTTTAATTTTTAATTTAATATCATGCCTTAATCATGTAATAGATCTGAGATCTAGGTATTTACATAGTTATTTAAATAAATTTTAGATTTATTTAAGTCTTCCACTGCAAGATCTTGAAAAAGTTTCAAGATCTACCTGTGATACCTTAGATCTGGTTTCTTCAATTGTTATCAGAGCAAGATTCTTATTACATGATTTTTATGCATGTTTAGATTATTTCTTAGATTAGATCTAATTTATAATCTAATTATTAAATATAAAATTAAAAAAGAAAAATATTTTAGATTGTAGGGACTGCCATAAGGTTATCCTGCTGTATGGTTTATTTCTTATAGTGAATAGGTTGTCCTAGTACATGCTGATCTAAAATATTGATCATAAAATTTTAACCTAATTTTATGATCTGATTAAAAATATTTTAATCCAATTTTAATTATCATAACTATGTTATATTTAATCTAGGAAGATTTATGATTGATTATTATTGAAACTATTTCAATTACATGAACCTGTTTAGATTAGATCTAAAGTAGTTTTATGTTTATTTTACTTGCATATTGATTATGATTCAAACATGTAACTTGGTTAATAGAACTATGTTGTAAAAATATTTTACAAATATAAAAATTATTTTTGAAAAGTCGAACACCAACCTTCAGCCCAAAACTTAATTGAGAATTATGATTTCAAGTAAGTCTATAGTTAAAACCCCATATGAGATATGGACAGGGCGTAAGCCAGCACTTTCACACCTTAGGATTTGGTGGTGCTCGGCTTTTGTCAAATGGTTAGTTACAAATAAATTTGGATCTAAGTCTGACAAGTATACATTCATAGGATATCCAAAAGAGACCAAAGGATACTATTTCTACCATGCTGATGAACAAAAGATGCTTGTCAGTCTTAGGGCAACCTTTTTGGAAAAGGAGTTCCTTGATGAAGGAACTATTGCCTCTAAGGTTGAACTTGATGAAGTTCAATAGGTAGAAAGTCCGACATAGAATGTTGAACCTAAGTTGGATTTGATCAGATCAGATCCGAAGCCTAATGAATCCGCACCATTAAGGCAATCTGGTAGAGTACCGTGCCATCCGGATAAATACTATGGATTTTTTGTCCAAGATGGTGATCCCATCAAACTCGATGAGAATGATGAGGATCCGATCACTTATATGAATGTAATGCAGAGATCCGACTCTAAGAAATGGCTAGAAGCCATGAGATCCAAAATGAATTCCATGAAGGTCAATGATGTATGGACATTAGTTGATCCACCTGAAAGGGTTAAATCCATTAGGTGTAAATGGGTCTTCAAAAGGAAGAGGGATGCAGATGGAAAGATGGAGACCTATAAAGCCCATCTGGTTACTAAGAGGTATCATCAACATTATGGTATTGACTGTGATGAGACGTTCTCTCCTATGGCAATGCACAAGTCCATTCAGATCATGTTTGCCATTGCTGCCCATCTGGACTATGAGATCTGGCAGATAGATGTAAAGATGGCTTTCCTAAATAGAGAGCTGACCGAAGAGATGTATATGATACAACCTGAAGAATTCACATCCATAGATGAGACCAAGGTGTACAAGCTTCAGAGATCCATTTATGGATTGAAGCAAGTATCTCAGAGTTAGAACATGCATTTTGATAAAGTGATCAAAACGTATGGCATCGTTAAGAATGGAGAAGAATCCTACATTTATAAATAGGCAAATGGTCCAGTAGTGGTATTCCTTATTTTGTACGTAGATGATATTCTCTTAATCGAGAATGATATCCCTGCACTACAAGGATTAAAAGTCTGATTGTCCTCACAATTCTTCATGAAGGACTTGGGTGAAACATCCTACATCCTAAGGATGAAGATCTATAGAGATAGATCTGAAAGGATGCTTGGTATATCCCAATCCACGTACATAGAAACTATGCTGAAGAGATTCAGCCTGAAGAATTCCAAAAAGGGCTATCTTCCGATAGGCCAAGAAATTTCTCTCTCTAGGAAGGATTATCTGATAACTCCTGAAGAGAGAAAGCGTATGAGTAGAATTTCATATGCTTTGGTAGTGGGGTCTATTATGTATGCAATGACATGTACGAGACCAGACATGGCATACTCACTAGGAGTAGTGAGTAGATACCAGTCTAACCCTAAAAATCATTGGAAGGTGGTTAAAATGATCCTTAAGTATTTAAGAAATACTAAGGACCAATGGTTGGTTTATGGTGAGTCAGATCTGAAGCTTGTGGGATTTATAGACTTCAGCTTTTAATCTAATCATGATGACGGTAAAAGTGTGTCGGGATATATCTTTACTTTAAATGGTTGAGCCATCTACTAGAAAAGTTCCAAGCAGCATACAGTGGCTGACTCTATTTGCGAAGCAGAGTACATGGCAGCATCAGATACAGCAAAAAAAGTTATGTGGCTGAGGAAGTACGTCACTGAGCTTGGAGTAGCACCCTCCATTAATGGTCCAGTCCTGCTCTACTATGACAGCACTGGCACTATAGCTCAAGCAAAGGAACCAAAGGCACACCAGCGAACAAAGCATATTCTGCGCTGCTTCCATTTGATCCATGAGATTGTGGATCATGATGATGTTGACCTTCAGAAGATGGATGGAAAGGAGAACCTAGCCGACCCCTTCACTAAAGCCCTAGCAATCAAGGAGTTCAACAACCATAAGTCAAAGATGAATACTAGATACTATGCCGAGTGGCTTTAGGATAAGTTGGAGTTATTGAAAATTATGTCCCAAAGCCAATTATTAGCCTGTTGATGGTTGAGATATTGTAATTAATTTATTAATTAATAAAAAATATTTTGGCATCTTTTTTCATCATAAGTTTACATCTTCTAATGAAATCCATTATTGTGATGAAGTTCTTAGGACTATTTAGTTTCGATGAAGAGAGGATTTATCGATTAGTCCTTAAATTTATTCACAACCAAATGATAGGTTGTTAATTAGGATGACTGCATCTATCGAGTATAGATCGCTATATGCCATATAGGTTGGTTATCCTCTTAACCAAAGTGTATGGAGATACTGGTATGACATATAGGTGAGATGTATGGGTACATCGTCATTGAACATGACTAACTCCAGAGCATTCTACTATCGAGAATGTCTCTGATGGGATATAGGTATAAGTATCCCTTAGACCTGAGATCATCTCAGTGACTTGCAAGCAAAACACTGTGCTTTGGTATCGGACAAACTAAATTTCTAATTCAGCAATGAAAGACTTCTGGGCATAGTTAAGTACTTGCAAAGTCAGAGTGTGATTAAAATGGAATTGACTACTCCAAGAGTTGGATAAGAATGTATCACTGTATTTCAATATAGCAAAATCTTGGCTACGATAATCCAACAGATGGATTTGATATTTTGAAATACAATATGGACAACCTGATCAAAGTTGATAGATGAGCTCTGATGTGTTCTACGAGCATTATGGTCAGGAGAATGAATTATATGGAAATTATATCCGCATGGGTTCTAAGGATGGTGTTCTACACCTTCGATCTATCCGACCGTCGGGTATCATTGCTAGATGGTCACTTCGATTGGTATAAAAATTTATTTTTATGTTATTAGCTTAGGTTCAGACCTATGAGATCACACACACTAGAGCTTACGATCTGATCAGATGGTTGATTAACGATTAAGAATAATTCTATGGTTAAACAATCAATACGATTGGTGTTTAACCTAGTGCAAGTATTGTAGGAGGACCGATTAGCAATTGAATTACTAATTAATTTAATTTGATTAAGCCAATAGATTGAGATTAAATCTAATTAAATATTATTTAATTAGATATAGTTTGGACTTGATTGGATCTAGTCCAATTGGTTTATTGGATAAGCCAAGTGCAAGAAAGAACTAGTCCTAGTCTAATTGAGACTTGGATTAACCCAATTTTCTAATTTGATTAAAAAATAAATCAAAATTAAATCTGATTTAATTAAGTCTTTAAATAGTTAGGGCCTTATTTAATTGAGTTGGTTTAATCTTGATTTTATTTGGTTAAAAAATCTTGTTTGACCAAGTCAAAATAGAAGTCCTAGTGTGACTAGGACTCCCTATCTCCTTGCATCATCTTGGTCCCAATGCTCTCCATACCTATTTTTTTGGTATTTTTCATGAAAAATCCTTTTCTTCCTAATTTCCATGCCCCCTCTCTCCCTCCAAGTCATATTTAAAAGTTAGGTGGAAGATCAAGTCAAAGGAGGAATTGGTTTTGCATAGGATTCTATGAGATAGAATCCTTGTTGACCAAAACATCTTCCTTTGAGTGCCACCCCCTCTTTTAATTAATTCTTCTCTTATTCCATGAAAATAATCCCCTTTTTTATGCACCCTCACTTGCAGTCCATGCCAGAAATTATGAAGGAGGTGCCCATGGTCCACGCCAAAAATTATGGAGGAGGTGCCCAAGGTCCATGCCAAAAATTGTTAAGGACGTGCCCAAGGTCCACACCAAAAATTATGGAGGAGGCACCCAAGAGTTGGGTGCCCCAACAACTTCCCATGTTTGGATATTCCTAGTCTAGGAATTTGACCTAAATTGGACTACTCTTTTTTTCTATTTATTGGATGAATTTTGTTCTGATTTTTTTTTTGAATATAGAGCTTTGGGAGAGGTTTGGGGTGTGCAAAAATTAGAGGAGGAGGGTCCTTAGGCGTTGGGGTTCCATAGGCACCAAACTAGGTGTCTAGGTGAATGAAAAGAGAAGAAGAAGAGGGTCTTCCTCTAGGGCTATTTTAATTTCAACCTCTCCTCCTTTCTTTTGAATTCTTTTTTGAGAGAGTCTCAGATCAGCAAACATTCATTTTTCTTTTCATATTTTGGAGATTCCAAATTTCGAAGAAGGGAGCATCGGATCGATCATCGAAGAAGGATCAGCACAGTACTAGCATGCTATGCTGATTTCCTACATTGAACTTCAGATCAAAGATTGTAGGCTTGTATGGATGACTCCTAGAGGTTGGATGTATGTGCAGCTCATGACTTCATCCTCAAGCTCAGATCAGCAAGTTAGAACATCTAAACTTGCTTAGGAAATAGATCTGATCTATAAACTTCATACCTACATTTGATGTAGTGTAGATCTAGGTTTATTTGATCAATCTTTTTTTTTCTTATTTGATTTAAATTTTTAATTTAATATCATACCTTAATCATATAATAGATCTGAGATCTAGGTATTTATATGATTATTTAAATAAATTTTAGATTTATTTAAGTCTTCCACTGCAAGATCTTGAAAATATTTCAAGATCTACCTATGATACCCTAGATCTGGTTCCTATAGTGGTTAATTCCATCTTGATCACACTCCAACTTTGCAAGTATTTGACTGTGCCCAGAAGCCTTCCATTGTTGAATTAGAAATTCAGTTAGTCCGGTACCAAAGCACAATGAGTTGCTTGCAAGTCACTGAGGTGATATCAGGTCTAAGGGATACTTATATCCATATCCCATCAGAGACATTCTCGACAGTAGAATGCTTTAAAGTTGATCACATTCAATGACGATGTATCCATACATCTCATCTGTATGCCATACCAGTGTCTCCACACTCTTTGGTTAAAAGGACAACCAACCTATATAGCATATAGCGACCTATGCTCGATCGACGCTGTCGTCCTAATTAATAGTCTATCATTTGGTCATGAACAAATTTAAGGACTAATCAATAAATTCTCTCTTTATCAAAATTAAATAGTTCTAAGAACTTCATCACAATAATGGAGTTCATTAGAAGATGTAAATTTATGATGAAAAAAGATGCTAAAATATTTTTTATTAATTAATAAATCAATTATAATATCTCAATCGTCAATAGGCTGATGATTAGCTTTGGAACATAATTCTCAACAGAGCTTACATCAAAAGTTCTCCTCCTTAAATTCTCATAAATCAATTGATCATCATATCCTTTGGATAAATCATTTAATCTCAAATTCAGTTTGAATATCATTTTTGACCTCCAAAGTTGATTGAATATCCTTTTTGATCATAATTTGATTAAAACTCCCATAATTTGGATCTTCTTTAAATTGTTCTGTATCAAGGTGTCGACGCTAAGCCCTGTAGTTATCGATATTTGTGCTGAAAAATCCTTCTGAAATAGTTCTAGAAGATGTTGACACTTTATTTTACTAGTGTTAACACTTTTCAATGTGCCGACACTTTTTAAGCAAGGTGTCGAAAAGTGCCAACACTTTTTAAGCAAGGTGTCGACTCCTTTTTTGGGATTGAATTTTTCAAATCTTGAACCATCCCTTTCTTATTTTCATCTTTGGTTCACTCCTTCGAATAGGGACATCTCTACACTCCCTCTCCATCCAATCCAAACCTTCAAAACCCTTCCTCATTCCCCCTTCCCTTAGTTTGGTGAAAAATGCCGCTTGTGACGTGGATTGCACGATGGGAAAGAAGACCCCACGCAGGTTCTCCGAGCCCTAGGTCATTCTCTTCTCCATCTCCGGTCCATGAATGGCACTCAAAGCACCATGCCGAGCAAAGATCATCTCCTCCTTCGCCTACAGCGATGTCTCCTACTCTGGCTGCTCCCTTATCTTCGCGAGCCACCCCTTCTCAGTCAACCATAGTCTTCTATGTGGTATCTACTGGTAGAAAGGTAGATTTTGGCTTTCTTGAGAAAAATGGATTTGATTTTGGGAGAAAAATTAGAAATCTAGGTTGGAAGTTCTTCTATTCCTTAAATGTACTCACCTACCCCAATCTTGTTTGAGAATTTTATTTAAACTTGAAAAGTGGAGATAGGGCCATTGAATCCGAAGTGAAAAGAGTTTTAATTACTTTTAATTGTGAAAAGTTAGGAAGCATTTTGAGGATGAGAGCATAAGGGAGCCAAATTAATAAACTTGAAAAGAGATATGAAGGGCTTAAATATATTTTGGGAAGAGAGGATATTAGCAATTTAGAGGAGGTAAGTGCTAATCAGTTGTTTACTAAAATGTGCCTCCTACATCATATTACCAATAAGATTTTCTTTTCTAAAATTGATAGATTTGACTTTGTCGCTGCTAGAGACATATCTTTCATGTATCATGTTATTTGAGAGATCCTCCTGAACCTCCCAACACTTATGATCAGATTTATGGAGGATATAGCAGGAAAATCTAGGACTTCTCTACCCTATGGGATGGCGTTGGCATTGATTTTTTAGGAGCATGGGGTAGATCTTGATGGAGAAACCATTAGAGCTCTAATACATACAGATACTTACAATGAACACTCTCTGTGCCGTATAGGATTTGAGAGATAGGGTATTCGTTGGATTCATCAAAGAGCTCAAATTCAAGTAGAGAATCTAGTTAAGGCTCTACCTATAGTACTAGTGTCAGATTCAGATGGAGGAGCCAGCAACACCGGTAGAACAGACTTGTGAGACCACAGAGGCACCGATGGATCGTCTAGAGAGGTCAAATAGATCACATCTTAGACTAGACAAAGACTTGCTTGTTGAGAGGGCTTCCTCGAGGATCATCACTATTGTCAGCTTGGAGATTCAGAGACTCACCTTGGAGGCTCTCTCATTGCTCAAAGAGGAGGTTGGATGATTGATTCAGGCAATTTCTACTACGAGGATAGATGTTTCAGGCCAGCCATCTGCAGATGTCAGACCACCTTCATCTCCCTAGCCTGATCCTATTTCATAGAGCCTAACCTTATCACTTAGGATGCTAGGACTTTTCTCATGACTGTCTTAGAACCTCCTAGCAATCCACCTTTTGTCAAAACTTAGGAGTCTTGCATTTTGACCTTTTGATGAATATGTAAACAATTCGTATAAACATCTTTTGGAGCAAATGAAAAAGATATTCTTCTTTTTTAAATTGTGATGCCAAATTACCTTGATCAATATTAATTTGTTTAATGTCTTGTTATCTTTTTATATTCTTGAATTTGGCCTTTATTATAAAAGTAAGAGGATGCAAATTCTAAAGAATTATAATTTAAATAAATATAAATATTTAATTTTAATAATCTAAAATTTAAAAGTGCTCATTAAAAAGGAAGAACAATTGGAAAGTAAAAATGTTTAACACAAATAGAACAAAGCTTGACTCTTGTTTTCTTAATAAGAGAAAATTTTAAGACTTGAATAAATAATATTACTAATTCTTAAAAAAAAACCCTCCATTACTTTCTTCATCATATTATTTTCTTTCTTTTTGAATAAATGATTTGGTTGGTTGATTGATATGTGAATTAGTTAATAATTAGTCTGACTCAATTAATGATTAATACTTTTAAAATTTTGCTCAGTTATGACAATGGCTATGTTTGTAAAAAAAGGAGGAGAAAATTTTAAAGAAGAAATGACAAATTGATTGAAAACCTATTTAAATTTCATTAATTTGAAAGAAAATGGGGGAGAAATACTTCATATACTTCATTTTGATTTGATTGGAAATTTTAAATGACTTGTGTTGGAAAATGAATATTCACTGCACAACACCATTAAGCCTTCATGTGCCTTTAATCTTCTATCTTAACTTGTATAATTTGAATGATTAATTACTCTTAACAATTAAGTAGAGTTTAACTGAATTTGAAATATACTCTAAATATTTTTTTTTTTTTGACAAATCATGTTTCATCTGAAAGATTCATATTGATTTATGCTAAGAAATTCAATTACATCCTTGTTGCCCAGCTATGCAACCCAAGGGGGGGCGTGAATTGGATTTCTTAAAAAATTTAAACTTAAAATAGAATTACAAGATGTGCTTTTGAAATTTTAACTGAAGTGAGGTGAGTTAAGTAAGTAACATACAAGAGCTTAATTTAAAAGGAAAGAAGTAAACACAATAGAGGAAACAAAGAGAGAGAACAACACAAACAAAATGATTTATAGTGATTCGGTGCCAACCTTACACCTATATTCAATCCCCAAGCTCCTACTTGAAAATTCCAATCCACTAAACATGTTCAATCAAATACAATGTCGGATGCTCCGACCCTAGCTATCCTAAGTTAGACACTTATTTTTTGGGTAAAAGCCAATTCAACACACTCTGATTTAAGGTTCAGATCAACCTTCCCAACCTTTAAAAATCCCCAAAAACTTGATCCCCAAAACAGTGAATAAAGTAAAAAGGATATACAAGTTCAGCACACTTAACTCCTAAATGAGCATAATAAAGCTTTAAAAACTCTTTACACAAACTAGAGAAAGCTTTTGAGAATCCTCTTGAAGAGATTGAAGACTTGAATGCACGTTGGAGAAGTGGTTGAGATTGAAATCAATGCTTCTCTTGCCTAGGGCTGAGTTTTCTTTGAGCTAAATATTCTCTCGATTTTCTTGATGTTTTTATTTCTTTTTAAATGCTTTTAAACCTTCATTCAATACTGTGAAATGAATGGTAGCCATTTATAGCCGTTGGAGATCATTTGGGAAGCATTAAATGCGCCAAATAGGAGAAGAAAAAATAGCCATTATAGGATTTTCCATCACAGGGGGCGATCCATGGATCGCCCTATGGGATGCCCTTTTTGCATCAGATGATGAAAAACATGTTTTTTCTATTTTTGTGTAGAACCTTCAGGGGGTATCCCATGGGTCATCCCTTTTTCCATGGGGCATCCTAAAGGTCGTTCCTTTTAGCATGCCAGTTCCAATTTAACATACTAGTCCTGCAAGCCATCGTGCGATAGAAAAAGAGTTGACCTAGCGGTCGCCCTCTTTTGTCCAAAATACCATATCTTCATTTTTAAGTTTTCAAATAATTTAAGAATGCCTCCAAATGAATCAACATCATCTTGAGAGTTCTTGAGGCTTTTGAAAAACTAAAATTTTTGCTCTAACTTAAGTAAATTTTAAATTGACCATCTTTAACCAATTTTTTTTAATACAATAATTTTTGAAAATTCTGAATTGACTTTTAAAAATATCTCTAAGAATAAAAATTATTAGTAACCCTCTCAATTATTTTATACTCATCAAAATCAATCCTAAGGGCAACAATCTCCCCCTTTTTGATGATGACAAAATAATTGAGTATAAGCAAAAATAAAGTAAATTTGATATTGAATAAAAAGATGTCATTTGAAGTTAAGAAGCTCAAAAATAATTATATGTAAGTGATGAGTTTAAGGCACTTAATTTTGGATATTGTTTTATGCATATTGCATTATTTATGACAATTCAGCAATCTAAACATACAGTATTCAGAAAAGAAGAGATTGGGCAATTTGTATTGATTTTTAATACCATACCATAACTTTTTAGTATGAAACTTTTAACACTTTGCCCAAACTTTATCATTAAGTATTTATAATTTAGCAATTTTACTGTGAATAATTTCCATGACATTTTAGTATGAAACTTTTAACAATTTGCTCAAGCTTTATCCTTAAGTATTTATAATTTAGCAATTTTATTATAAATTAATAATTTGCTTAACTTTTCATTTACCAATTTGTTAAATATGAACTATAATAATTTTCTTTTAATTTGCTTATACTATGCATATTTACTCCCCCTTTTTGACATCATCAATTATGATCTCAAGAAGTTTCTTTTAAATTGGAAAAGGTTCTCCCTCAACTAAATTTTCATATTTTGTTGCTAATTTTTTTTAAAAAAATGATTAATATATTCAACATTTGTACACCAAATGATAAGCTATAAGCATACAAGACATTCCATAAGCCAAACAATTCTTGAAAGCTAAGGTCAAATATATATATCTAAAATAAAATAAGAGATCTAAGAACAATATCATTCAAGCCATAGTCAAAATACAGTATCCATCCAAAATATTTTAAGTCATAAGTCATAGGCCAATATACCAAAATCATGGTCAACCACAAAAAAACATCATACCATTGTAACCAAACTATAGCAAGTATATAGGCCTTTAGTTATATCCTAAACACATAATACTAACAAGATCTAATAGAGTAGTCGACTAAATTTGCTAGAATCAAAATCAAAAGATGAATCAAAAATATAGTGAGGAGTATCAGGATCAAGGCCATAGGAATGTCCTCGACCACATCTACCTCGACCATAGGTAGAAGTACTGACATGAGCAGAAGTACCGGCACGAGTAGAAAAGCTAGAGGACCTGGGAGCCTGGGATGAGATAGGTTGTGCTGGAAGGACAAGTCTAATGGTGTCCAACTGTTCTAGGGCTCTCGACATGGACTGTATAAGTGAACTAATATGTGTAGAGATAGTGTCACTGGAGCCTCTGATCTCACTTAGAAAATCAAACCCACTCTAAATCACCATGAAGTCTGGTAGCCTCTATGGGTAGATCTAAAATCTCTATAATATCCTCTCGTGGCTAAGGATGGTCTAGATCTAATACCTGCCTCTGCAAATCCAAAACCGAGCCTGTCAATCTCAACACAGACCCCTCAAGCTCCTCAAAGTGAGCTAACTGAGCTATAAGTATCTGAAAACTATAAAAACATGAGGAGTCAAAGACTAATCAGATGAGGGGACAAAATGAGTACTCTCCCCTTGAGTAAAACTCGTGGCACTCCTGCTGGCAATCTACTAAGATAAAAGATCGATAACCTACTGGGATATCATTCTGAGTTGATCATCTACAAGTTTGACAACTATATCTCTACTCCCAGATAGAGGTACTAGTGAAACTCTCCTCATAGACTCTAATGGACCTGTTTCGTGATCAGATACAAACTGGATATCAAATGATGCTCTATGATCATGAGGAGGTGAAGATGGTCCTTCCTCCTTAAGTCTGTCCTCCTCCTCTACAACACCTCCATCTCTAGTCCAATGAACACCAACTATGATATAACCCATATGCCACAAAGAATTTATATTGTAGGTGCCAGTATGGACTAAATAGGTGGCAGCCTCCCGCTCAAAGTTTATTCCAAGGCTTCTAAAGATTCTAGTGAGTGCGCTGCCATTAGGTAAAGGTGCATTCAATCTAGTCACTACCTCTCTCATGGCATCAATCATCAGGGCTGGCACATTTACAGGGATTTCACACACAATAGGATGTATAATACATAGATCCCTAGCAGATACAAAATCAAATCTACCAGCTCTAGGAAAGAAAATGGTGCAGACAATATGATGGAGAACCCTCATTTCTACATTGAGATCCCTACTAGCATCTAATTTCTCAATTCCACTAACATTATCTTTTCGTAAAACTGATCTTAACCCATCTTCTTTGTTCAATAATCTATTATAAGTAGATCCTTCACATGGTAGATGAATGAGAAATCCAAGTTGCTGAGCATCAAATTCTACTTCAACACCTTTAACTAGGGATCTTACCCTCCCATCTGAAAACACAAAGTTTTGATAGAACTCCCAAACTAAATTAATAAAAATACTTTCTTTCATTATGCAGAGGGAACCCCAACCTAAAGATTTTATCTTTCCTCCAAAGAAAAACCCATCTTTCTCTAAAAAATGAAAATCAATATTTCTCTGAAGTAAAATCTTCCTACCAAAGAGGGGTTTTTTGCTGGAAGTTATCGGAGAAGCAGAGGGTGCTGGAACTGGTGCGGGATCTAGAATTGACATAGCTCTCTTCATTCTCTATTCTTCTTCAAGCCCATGGGTGGACTTCTAATGCTGAGGAAGCTTCATCCGAAGTGCCATTTGTCAAGCAGCAGTAGGAGTAGTAGGATGATGATGGAAAGAGTGAAAAAAGTCAAGTATGCAAGCGATTTGTCTAAGAATGTGGATTTTGCCAAGAAGAGCTAGGGTTTGGTTGAAGATTAGGACTTGCGGTAGGTATAGAAGCAGAAGAGAAATGGTCTGAATAGAGGAGAGACAGGATAGAGGATAGTCGGGAAAGTATTTTGAAGGAGGTTTGGTGCAATTTGGAAGAAGGTTTTGAAGGTATTTTGGCAAGAAGTGATTTGGTGGGAGAGAAGGATAGAATGCCTGGAAGGGTCGCCCTTTGGGAAGAGAGGGAGATGAATAGGATTCATCGATTCATTTTTATTTAAGGTAGGATAAAAAGACTAAAAGACCTAAGGGGCATCCCTTAGGTCATCCCATTTTAAAAGGGGCGACCCAGGGGGTGTCCCATCCAATTAAAACATCCAATTTAACTTCTTTTTGAACAAATTAATGATCAAAAGTGAGAATCAAAGGGTTTCTATCAAAGGAAAAGAGTGGATTATATTTCAAAGGATCTTTGATAGGATGATTTTGAGAAGGATCATTTGAGATCTTTAAGATAGCGGATCCAAGATACCTAACTTCCTTCAAATTTAATAAAATTTATCTTCATTTATTGGTTTTATAAAAATGTCAACCAATTATTTTTTAGAGCAAACAAAGTCAATGAATACATCATTATTTTGCACATGCTCTCTTATGAAATTATGTCTAATTTTGATGTGTTTTGACCTAGAATATTGAATTAGATTTTTAGTTAAATTAATGATACTAGTGTTATCACAACTTATGAAAATGTTATTACGTTTTACTTCAAAATCTTTGAGTTGTTGCTTAATCTATAAGATTTGAGTATAATAACTTTCAGCTGCAATGTATTCAATCTCGATCATGGATAATGCCACCAAATTTTATTTCTTGCTAAATCAAGAGATTAAATTTATACCTTAGTACTTTTCTATCTAACTTACATTCTGCAAAGTCTGCATCTGAGTATCCTATCAAATTTATGGATGATTGTTTGAAAAACCATAAGTCTAAAGTTTAAGTTTCATTTAAGTATTTCAAGATTCTTTTAACAGCATTTAAGTGAGATACTTTAGGATTGGATTGAAATCTTGCACATACAAATATCGAACATGATATCAGGCCTACTAGCAGTAAGATAAAGCAAGGATCCTATCATGATTCTATAAAGCTTCAAATCAACACCCTTATCATTTTCATCCTCGTCAAGCTTGTATGAAGGGCTCATAGATGTGCCAATACTTTTAAAAGTCTCCATCCCAAATCTTTTTAATAATTCTCTTGTGTACTTGCTTTGTCAAATAAAGGTCTCTTCTTTAGATAGTTTAATTTGGAGTCTGAGGAAGAAAGTGAGTTCTTCCAACATGCTCAGCTCGAACGCCTCCTGCATGAGCTTGGCAGAGTCTTGGCATAGAGTTTCATTAGTGGATCCAAAGATAATATCATCAACATATACATCATAAGAATATCATCAACCTTTCTTTTTATAAAAAGTGTTGTATCTACTTTTCCTCTAGAAAAATTATTTTCTAAAAAGAATTTACTTAATCTTTTGTACCAAGCTCTAGGAGCTTGTTTTAAACCATATAAAGCTTTATTTAATTTAAAAACATGATTTTCAAAATCAAGGGATATTGAAAAATGTGTTCTAAAGTCAATCATCTAAGTGGTAGATGATTGAAATTAGTATATAAATTATCTAATAATAATAATTATTTGGTTGGTTCATCATAAAAGTTCTATCTTTCTTAAATAAACTTCTAAATTATGATGAAGTCCTTGAAACTATATTTAATCGATAAAGAAAGATTTATCAAATGGTTCTTAAATTATTCACAATCAAATGATAAGTTATTAATAAAGATGATAACTTATCAAGTATAGATCGCTGTATGTCATATGCATTGGTTGTCCTCATAACCAAGTAGTGTGAAGATACTGGTATGATATGCATGTGAGATATAGGAGTACATCTATACTGAATGTGATCAATGTAGCACTCTATTGTCAAGAGTAGCTAGCTAAGACCAATGGATATAAGTGTTCCTCCGACCTGAGATCACCATGGTGACTTACAAGCAACTCACTATATTTTGGTATCGGACTGCCTATATTTCTAATATAAGTTCGAAAGATTTCTAGGTACAGTCAAGTACTTATGAAGTTGATGTATAAGTTAAGATGGGATTGACCACTTCTGATTAACTTTAGAAAGAGAATGTCTTACTGTGTTTCCATTTAGTAAAATCTAGACTTGGATAATCCTCGTGAGGAGTCACGGGGTTTACAAAATTTTGAAACACAACAGAGATGACTTATATGAATATTGACAGCTTACTCGAAGTCATCTTAAGCATTATTGATCATAGGGATAAATTATATGGTAATCATAGGCTAGGATTTTAAGAATGTTGCTTTACATATATTCGACCTATCCCGATGTTGGGTATCATTGCTAGATGGTCATTTTGATTGGTACAGAAATTGGTTTCTGTGCTACCTACTTAGGTTCAAAATAATGGGATCATATACATAAAAAATTATAACCTAATCAGATGGTTAATCGAAGATTGAGAATCGTTCTAAGGTCAAATAATCAATGCGATTGATGTTTGACCTAATGCAAGTATTGGAGGAGGATTGATTAGGAATTGGATTGTTAATTAGCTTAATTTGATTGAGCAATCAGGCTGAGATCAAATCTAATTGAATTAGATTTAATTAAAATTGATTTGGACTTAATTAGATTAAGTTTAATTGATTTATTGGATAAGTCAATTGCAAGAAAAAAATAATTTCTAGTTAGACAAGGATTTGAGTGCACCTAATTCCTAATTGAGTTAGAATTTAAATCAAAATTAAATATGGTTTAATCTGATTTAATTAGGCTTTTATTTAGACTCAGATCATCCTTAATTAGGTTATATTTAATCTAATTTAAATAAAATTTGAATTAGGTTCAAAATTATTTTGACCAATTCAAACAAGAGGAGTCCCAGTTGGACTAGGACTCTCACTCCTTCCTTGCACCACCTTTGAGCCCATGCCCATTTTTTTATTTTTAGTTTTTTTCTGAGTTTTCCATGCCAATAAGAGCTTCTCCATGCCCCACATATTTTAATTTTTTGGAATAATTTTTGACTTGGTCAAAGATGGCAATTACTTTTGCATAGGATTCTATTTGATAGAGTCCTACTAATCCAAAACACCTCATTCCTTTATGCGCCATATTAACCCATGCCCAATATTGATTGTCACCCTTTTATCTTCTACTTTTGTACGTGGAATGAGAAGGTCTCACATTTGATTTTGTGGGAGGGGCATCCAAGAGTTGGACGCCTCATAGGAGTCCATAAAATACTTCTTTGAGATGCCTCATAGGAGTCCATAAAATACTTCTTTGACTAGGTCTTTTTGACCTAGTCTTCCTATAATCATGGGATGGCTCCTATTCTTTTGTGATGGTGTTAAAAACCTGGTGGATTCCATGGCAAAAACAAGAACAAAAGAGGCTAAAAGCATGGAGGTTTAGGGTGCCAATTATCTTGGAGAAGGCCCTTTCTTTTGGACATCAAATGTTGATATCTTGAAGGAACAAAGGTAAAAGAAGATTGTCTTCTCTTATTTTTTTTTAAGTATTTTCTTCTTATTTTTTTATGTATTTTTATATGATAAAAAATTTAAGAGAGAGAAGAATAGGCCATGGAGATAAGTGCTCCAAGATGTTAGGGCATAGTGGTCCTTTTTGGATATGATCTGACCATGTCCAGATGAGAGAAGAAGAAGAGAAGAAAGGTCTTCTCTTAGGATTTCTTTAAGAACCCTTCTTCTCTATTTTTTTATGAAATTTTTCTATGAGAAAAATCAGAGAATGTTAGATCTAGAAATATGAAAAAAATCTAGAGAAGAAGGTCTTCTCTTGTTTTAACATAGAGATGTTTTCAGGACATCAATCGTTGATGTCCTGAAAGGGAAGATTTGTCTTCTCTTAGTGCTTTTCTCATATGTTTTTATTTTTGATTTTTGGAAGATCCAAAGGTTGGACTTCTTTCTTATTCCTCCTTGTGTTGTTCATCTCTTGGAGTGTCCAAGAAATCAGAAGAATAATTTTTAGATTAACCATCAAGAGAGATCCACGAGAAGCTTGCACTTTAAGCGAATCTTCATTCGACGAACCTTCGATCTATATTTGCAGCTTCGTATGGATTACCTATAGAGGTCGAATGTATGTGTGGCTCTGAGTAATAAAGGACTACAATAAAATCAACTATGAAGTTCTCAACCTACATGAAAGTAAGAGATCTGATCTCTTCTCTCACCTAGTGCGATCTAGGGTTTAGATCTAGAACTGTTCTAGATCTAGGATATTGATTTGAACAATATCAAAATATTTATTTTCAGATTTATGTATACATTATGGCATATTATAGGTCCTAGATATAGAGTTTAGTAATTAGATTACATACTTTTGTAAATTAAATAGTTTAATCTACATCTTTTATTGCAATTTATTTTGAAAAAGTTTTGAAATTCAAGCTTGAAACCCTGCATATTTTCCAATAGTGGTGTTTGAGCATCTAGGTTCATTTATAACATGATCATATTTATATTAAAATAAATCTAAAAAATAAAACTTTTAATATCGCACATACTGATTATAAGATTATCCTACTGTAAGGTTTATCCCATATAGTGGAGGGGTTATCCTAATATATGCTGATCTATAAAATTGAATCATGAATAAGTTAGATTAGATCTAAGCAAATTTATGATTCATTTTTTTGATTTTAAATCTAAAATAAATACATGTTAGATCTATTTTAAATTATTTAGATTAGATCTAAATAATGTAGGGTTGCACATACTGATTTGAAGGTTGTCCTACTGTAAGATTTATTCCTTATAGTAGAGAGATTATCATAGTATATGCTGACCTGAATAATCTAAATCATAAATATATTAGATAAGATCTAAAATGATTGATGATTTATTTTTAAATTTTAAATCTAATATTAATTAGTTTATGATCTAATTTTGTTCATTTAGATAAGATCTATATGATATGTTTTATGTTTTGATCTAGATCTTCATGTTGCATATGTTAATATGTAGCTTCTTTTTGAATCTAGTTTGCATATGTATGACATATAAGTTTTGTAGAAATCAAATTGTGAACTTATTTTTTATAAAATTCTAGATTCAAAACAATAGAACATCATCGAAACATTCAATCAAATAAGATCTAAAACTATATATTGAATATGATTCAATGTAAACTATTTACAATTTAAAAATATTTCAAATGATCAAATAAGAAATTAGTTTTGAGGTTCCATAAATCCAAACCCATAAGCCTTGAACTTAATTGAGAATTAAGTGATTGTTTAGGATCTAGATTTGTGATTTGAAGATCCTAAGATAATTTTATAAAAGATCGGTTAAAGGATAATGGGTTAGCTTTGATTTGGTCATTAATTGGGTTAGACCTAGGGTTAGATTAAATATGGACTAAGTTAAGAAATTGATCAAACCTAATTAATAGTTAATTAGAATTAGGTCATTTCTTTTCTATAGATCAATTCAATAGTCGTAGTTGATCAAAGTTCATACACCTAATAAATGGACCATGATTGTGGCTGAGCTCGAGTCTTTAGGCAGCCAAATCAAAACTGACAAACCGATTGGTGTCTAAGATAAGTTTGGCATTTCCAGATCAGTAATTTTTAATTGGTAGCTTACTTACCTGGCCATTTTTTATGGTATCTAAGGTAAGCCTTGGTAGACCCTTTAACCGATCTCACATACCTAGCCAATATGGTTAATCAGCTTTTGATTAGGTTGCTCATTGATTCATGCTAATCCATGTCACATAGGAAGTCAGTGAGACTGATTTTATTCAGTGAGATTGATCTAGGTGCCCATAGACCAATATTGATTCTAGTCCTTATCAAAGATTTGAGAAGTCAGTAGGAGAACTTGACATTGTGAAGTCAATGGGAGCAAATTAGTCCACGTCCTTTCTGAAGGAAAATCCTGATTTTTTGGACCAGGTTCATTCAGATCTGATCGGATCAAGAGATATATTTCAAAACTTTTTTCTTTGATCCAAATCAGATCTGGAATGTTTCAGATCTAATTTTTATTATTCTAATAATTAAAATAAAATATAGATAAATTAAATTAGATTTAATTTATCTTGATGTAGGGTAATCCTATTACCCATTGATGATCTTATAAGCAATGGAAGGTTCTGGATCTAGCCATACAAGTGCCTGACCTCTATTGGTATCCACTCAGACTGAATCTGAAGATTCTCTTTTTCTCTATCACATCTCCAAAAATTAGATCTGAATATGATTTGGAGGATCTTTAAAATATCTTTCGAAGATCAGCAGTTGTCCTTTGCAGCAGCGTAGCCTTCTAGCTTTCTATTGCCTTTCTCTCGCCTAGATTGCACCAACTAAGATCCCAAACTTCTTTGGGCGTGGCGAGGAGAGGGAGAAGATGAACTTGGTGTGGAGGAGGAAGAGAGAGGCAGCCTTAGGGCATAGAGAATTGTATCTCTATTTTGAGTTGGGTGCAGGGTCTTATTTATAGACTATGCATGATCCAACTCCTCTTCATCCCAACCAATCACAATCCTTTATGAAATCAAATCTAAATCTGATTGGTGGGAATAGAGGCCCTTGGATTCATCCTTAGATAACGCCTAAGACTAGTCAAAGTTGGTTCTTAGGACGAGTCTAATTAGAATCCAATAAGGAGATGGAGTCCCTATCCAACAGGAACTCTTGGGTGCCTCAAGCTTGGGTGCATGCCAAGGGTGTGGCGTGCGCCCTCTTCCTTGCCAGTTTCTGATGGTGTGCGCCCTCTTCCTTGCTAGTTTCTAGCAGAGGAACAAGCTCCCACCAACTCTCTACTAGGTGCATGACACATGGACAGAAGTCAAAGTATCAATGGTCAACATTTGACCAATCAAAGGTCAACTTTTGACTAAAGTCAAAGGATGAGAAATGACAGGTGACCAAAAATGGTAGGTATTATCTTATAAAATAAGACAACCCTTTTCTCACCTGGATAGGCTCTAGTCAGACCAAGTGAATGCCTTTGATCGATCACAAACTTCTTTGGCTCAGTCAGGACAACTATTTATGATAGTAAAAGAAGAACGTTAGGTTCAATCGAGTGCTAGCACGATTTTCTTGAACCTAATTGAATCTCATTCAGATCAATTGAACTGGATCAGTTCAATTGATGATCACCAGATTCAAACCCTTATTTGTGTGACCCAGTTAGGTTCAGTTCTGTATGGTAATGGGATATGTCATGATCTCTATCATCGACATCATCGAAACTCCTTTCGATGGATCAGAACTCTTCTGATTCGAACAGCTAGAATGATCGATCATCTAAATCATTCTAATTGCTCCCAAAATCCACCAGTGACACCTAGCAGTATATGGTGGCAACCCATCAGAGCTGAATGCGAACCTCTTGGTGCAGCTACCTGTGTGATTAAGTTCTTCTATCTTGAGCCCCGATCAGATTAGGGTTAAGGTGAACTCGTCAAACCCTAGTTTCTATCATATGATGTAATCATTCGATTCAAGTCCGATGTGAAAATCTAAATAGAAACTCTTTCTATTATTTCACTCTGCCATGGCCATGGGCTTTTGGACTTGATTCTCATGATCATCATAGGGCTGCTCCTCTACCACCGAGGTAGATAGATTCCATCTTGATGCAATCCAGTTCCTACAATGAACATGCTATAGCCAACATACACCTCAGGATTTTGAATGGCTAGGAGACCGAGTTATGGTGTAGTCAAACTATAACACCCTCAAGGTGAACTACCGATGCACCTCAGGTCAAAGAACCAGACACACTACTGCAGCATCGAGTCAGTCATTGATGAGAAGGTAGACTTCCTAATGACTACTCGAGGTGGTCACGCTCAGTGCCCTCGTTCTCTAACGAGTACCTGTACTCTCGCTCCGGTGTCTCCACACCATAGACTCAAGACTCATCTACTAAAGAGAAGCGATTGTACACCAACCTTCCGGATCAATCACCATCCTCGTGATGATCCTATGGTCGGGAGCATTTTATGAGTTAATAATGATTATTCATGTCTTAAATTTTCAACTCTTGAAAATATGAATTATCATTACCATTAACTCAAAGGATGTATCACAGACACTAAATACACATATGTGATAGAAAATAACCCATTTTATTGATTATAGTCAAAATTATAATTTTGCCCCTAGAAGTGTATTACAAGTGTCAGCCAATTCTGGCTTCTAGGGCACATATATCTAACAATCTCCCACTTGTCCTAAAGCCAATTGGCTACAAGTCTAAGTCCCATCTTCTCAAGGTGGGCTTCGATCTTCTGCTGGCCCAACGGCTTTGTAAGTGGGTCTGCCACATTATCTGTGGAGTTGACTCTCTTGACCTCGACGTAACCCTTCTCGAGGTAATCGCGGATGAGGTGGTATCGCCGCTCAATGTGCTTGGATTTCTGGATGAGACCTCGGCTCCTTAGCAAGGGCTATGGCGCCATTGTTGTCGCAGTATAGAGGAATGGCATCTGATGGCATTACTCCGATTTCTGCAGCAAACTTTTTGTACCAGAATGCTTCCTTCGCAGCCTCTGATGCAGCGATATATTCTGCTTCCATGGTGGAATCTGCTATCACAGTTTGCTTGGAACTCTTCCAGCTGACAGCACCACCATTGCACACAAACAGACTCCCAGATGTCGACTTTCGATCATCTATATCGGACATGAAATCCGAGTCTGTGTATCCCTGGACTTGGAGTTCTCCATTACCAAAGACCAACATCATATCCTTAGTTCTTCTCAAGTACTTAAGGATACATTTCACAGAAGTCCAGTGTTCTTCACCTGGATTTGACTGATATCTGCTTGTGACACTCACAGCATGGGCTATATCAGGTCGTGTACATAGCATGGCATACATGAGGCTCCCTATTGCAGAAGCATAAGGGATCTTGCTCATGTGGTCTATTTCCTCAGGTGTGCTGGGGCACATCTTCTTGGAAAGATGAATACCATGTCTGAAGGGTATTAATCCCCTCTTAGAGTTTTCCATACTAAACCTCTTTAGTACTTCCTCTATGTACATCTTCTGTGAAAGTCCTAGCATCCTATTCGGTCTATCCCTATAGACCTTAATTCCTAGAATAAAGGATGCTTCACCTAGGTCTTTCATGGAGAATTCCTTGGACAACCATATTTTGACTATGTCAACATGGGAATATCATTCCCAATAAGGAGGATGTCATCCACGTACAATACGAGGAAGACAACAGCGCTCCCACTGACCCTTTTTGAAAGACACATGGTTTCCTCTTCATTTTTGATGAAACCAAACATTTTGATCACATCATTGAAACGAGTGTTCCAGCTCCGAGATGCTTGCTTAAGTCCATATATGGACCTTTGCAGCTTGCAAACCTTGTGATCAGTATCACTGGATGTGAAACCTAGCGGCTGTTCCATATAGATATCTTCCTCAAGATATCCATTTAAGAATGCCGTTTTCACGTCCATTTGCCATATTTCATAATCGAAATAGGCTGCAATGGCAAGCAATGTGCGGATGGATTTTAGCATAGCCACTGGGGAAAAGGTATCCTGATAGTCAATGCCTTCGCATTGACTATAACCTTTTGCCACTAGTCTAGCCTTGAATGTCTCCACATTTCCATCTGCACCAATCTTTCTCTTGAAGATCCATTTACACCCAATAGGTACTATACCTTCTGGTGGATCTACCAAGGTCCAGACTTGGTTTGAGTGCATCGAGTCAATTTCTGACTGCATTGCCTCTAGCCATTTCTCGGAGTCGATATCTGATATCGCCTCGTTGTAGGTTTTGGGATCATCACCATGAGCACCATTACCTACGAGGAACATTTCCTCTACTTCCTCTGAAATAATACCTAAGTATCTTTCAGGGGATGGAAAACTCTTTCCGATCTACGAGGTGGAGGAGGTAGTGTTCTTATTGGCTCAACCTGATTTGGTTCCAATTGGTCCTTAGCTCGTTGTACTTGTGAGACTTTCTCATCAAGCTTAATCTGCTTTCCAATGCCGCTATCTTGAATAAACTATTTTTCAAGAAAGATGGCATGTCGACTCACAATCACATTGTGGTCTTCTGGAATGTAGAAATAGTATCCTAATGACTCTTTAGGATATCCTATGAATCGAGCTCTAAAGGACCTAAACTCTAACTTATCCGCTTGTTGTCTTTTGACATGAGCCGGACAACCCCAAATTCTGAGATGACTCAGACTTGGTTTCTTACCGTGCCATATCTCATACGGTGTGGTAGGAACGGTTTTAGAGGGAACCCTATTCAGTAGATAAATTGAAGTTAATAATGAGTGTCCCCAAAGAAAATCAGGGAGGTCTGTGAAGCTCATCATGGATCGAACCATATCCAATAGAGTCCGATTTCTCCGTTCTGAAATCCCATTGAGTTGAGGTGTTCCTGGTGGAGTCCATTGAGAGACTATGCCATTTTCCTTAGATAGTCTAGGAATTCCCGGCTAAGGTATTCACCTCCTCGATCTGATCGAAGAACCTTAATGGGTTTTTCAGTTTATTTTTCTACTTCATGTCTGAATTCTTTGAACTTTTCAAAAGCTTCAGACTTATGTCTCATAAGATACACATACCCATACCTAGATAGATCATCGGTAAAGGTAATGAAGTAGACAAAATTGCCTCTAGCCGGCACATCAAATGGGCCGCACACATCAGTATGTACTAGGGCAAGGAGATCTGTGGCCCTCTCCCCATGTCCAACAAAAGGGAGTTTAGTCATTTTGCCTTGAAGACAAGATTCACAAGTTGGATATGACTCGAAAGTCAATGGACTCAATAGCCCATTTTTCTCCAATTTGTTAATCCTATCTTCTGCTATATGACCTAATCTCAGGTGCCATAGATATCTGTCATTTGGACTATCCCTAGGTCGTTTGGCATTCACGTTTTGCTCGATAGTTAAAATAGGTACATCAATATGTAACTGATAAAGACCATTAATAAGGAAACCATTTGCAATTTTATTTCTTTCATAAAGAATGTTACAATGGTCCTTAAAGAAGGTAATCACATAAGCCTTCTTGTGCTAAGCATGAAACAGAAATCAAATTCCTGCTAGCTGCAGGCACATAATAACAGTCTTTTCAAAACTAAGTCTAAACCAGATGGTAATCGAAGAGGGTATGTTCCCACGGCTACTGCAGCAACTCTTGCTCCATTACCGATGCGTAGGATCATGTCTCCATCCCTCAGCCTCCTGCTATCCTCAAGACCCTGCATAGAAGTGCACAGATGAGCACTAGAATCCAGAGTCAAGCACCCAACTGGATGCAGAAGAAACCGTAAGGTTAGACTCAATAACGAGCATACCTCCAGAAGGACCTTCCTTCTTGTTCTTTAGGGTGGCCAGGTAAGTAGGGCAGTTCCGCTTCCAATGGCCGTCGCTGTTGCAATGGAAACACTTTCCTTTGCCATCGCCTTCTTCTTCGGTTCTGCCTTCTTCTTCTTTGATCCTTTCCACCTTTTGCTTTTTCACAGACTTCTTTTTCTTTCCATAAGACTTTCTTTTGGAAGAAGTCCGTTCCATAGCAAGAACTGAGCCTTTAGAACCTTTCATAGAAAGCTCAGCGGTAACCAGCATATTCATAACTCGGCCAAGGAATTTTGAAGTTTATGCATGTGGTAATTCATGATGAATTGCCCATATGCATCAGTCAAGGATTGCAGAATAATATCATTCTGCAATCTAATCCAACTGTTAGATATATGTGCCCTAGAAGCCAGAATTGGCTGACACTTGTAATACACTTCTAGGGGCAAAATTATAATTTTGACTATAATTAATAAAATGGGTTATTTTCTATCACACATGTGTATTTAGTGTCTGTGATACATCCTTTGAGTTAATGGTAATGATAATTCATATTTTCAAGAGTTGAAAATTTAAGACATGAATAATCATTATTAACTCATAAACAGCTCCCGACCATAGGATCATCACGAGGATGGTGATTGATCCGGAAGGTTGGTGTACGATCGCTTCCTTTAGTAGATGAGTCTTGAGTCTACGGTGTGGAGACACCGGAGCGAGAGTACAGGTACTCGTTAGAGAACGAGGGCACTGAGCGTGACCACCTCGAGTAGTCATTAGGAAGTCTACCTTCTCGTCAATGACTGACTCGATGCTGCAGTAGTGTGTCTGGTTCTTTGACCTGAGATGCATCGGCAGTTCACCTTGAGGGTGTTATAGTTTGACTACACCATTACTCGGATCTCCTAGCCATATGGAACCCTGAGGTGTATGTTGGCTATAGCATGTTCATTGTAGGAACTGGATTGCATCAAGATGGGAATCTATCTACCTCGGTGGTAGAGGAGTAGCCCTATGATGATCATGAGAATCAAGTCCAGAAATCCATGGCCATGGTAGAGTGAAATAATAGAAAGAGTTTCTATTTAGATTTTCACATTGGACTCGAATCGAATGATTACATCATATGACAGAGACTAGGGTTTGACGAGTTCACCTTAACCCTAATCTGATCGGGGCTCAAGATAGAAGAACTTAATCACACAGGTAGCTGCACCAAGAGGTTTCACATTCAGCTCTGATGGGTTGCCACCATATACTGCTAGGTGTCACTGGTGGATTTTGGGAGCAATTAGAATGATTTAGATGATCGATCATTCTAGCTGTTCGAATCAGAAGAGTTCTGATCCATCGAAAGGAGTTTCGATGATGTTCTATTGATAGAGATCATGACATATCCCATTACCATACAGAACTGAACCTAACTGGGTCACACAAACAAGGGGTTTGAATCTGGTGATCATCAATTGAACTGATCTAGTTCAATTGATCTGAATGAGATTCAATTAGGTTCAAGGAAATCGTGCTAGCACTCGATTGAACCTAACGTTCTTCTTTTACTATCATAAATAAGTTGTCCTGACTGAGCCAAAGGAGTTTGTGCTCAATCAGAGGCCTTCATATGGTCTGACTGGAGGTTGTCCAAGTCAGAAAAGGTTGTCTTATTTGTAAGACATTACCTGCCATTTTTGGTCACCTGCCATTTCTTGTTCTTTGACTTTGGTCAAAAGTCTACCTTTGACTGGTCAAATGTTGACCATTGACCCTTTGACTTTTGACCACATGTCATGCACCTATTGGAGAGCTGGTGGGGGCCTGTCCCCCTGCCAAAACCTGGCAAGGAGAAGGGCACACCAAGGGTGGCGTGAGCCCAAGTAGGAGGCGCCTAGGAGTCCTTGTTGGACAAGGACTCCACCTCCCTTTTGGATTCCAATCAGAGTTCTACTAAGAATCCAGTTTGACTGGTCTTAGGCACCCTCTAAGGAGGAATCCAGGGGTCTCTATTCCAACCAATCAGATTTAGATCTGATTTCACAAAGGGTTGTGATTGGTTGGGAGAGGAAGAGGAGTTGGATCACAAGAGGTCTATAAATAAGACCCTGCGCCCAACCCTAATTCTAAGTGAATGAATCAATTGAGAAACCCCACGCCCCAAGGCTGCCTCTCCCCTCCTTCTCCATGCCATAGTCTCTTCTCCCCTTGCTCTCCATGTCCAAAAGGAGTTTTGGACTTAGGTTGGTGCGATTCAGATCAAGGAAAGGCGATCAAAAGCAAGAAGGCTGCGCTGCTGCAAAAGGACGACTGCAGATCTTCAAAAGAGTTTTGAAGATCCTCCAGATCAGATCCAGATCTGATTTTTGGAGGTGTGATAAGAGAAGAAGAGGATCTCCAGATCCAACCAAGTGGATACCGGTAGAGGCCAGGCGCTTGCGTGGCTAGATCCAGAACCTTCCGCTGCAATCAGGATCATCAACAGGGTAATAGGATTACCCAAATCAGGTAAATTAAATTTGATTTAATTTATCTTTTTATTTTATTTATTAAAATAATAAGAATTAGATCTGAAAATATCAAGATCTGATTAGGATCAAGAGAAAAAAAATTTTTGAAATATATCTCTTGATCTGATCAGATCTGGACGAACCTGGACCGGGAAATCAGGATTTCCCTTCAACTGGTATCAGAGCCATGGTTCTAAATTATTTAGATCTTGATTTTAATTTTATTTTAATTTAAAAATAAAGTGATTTTTAGATGTCACATGAGATGTGATCAGATCTGAAATCAGAAAAATTAAAATTAAATGATTTGGATCTAAGAACATTAGAAGATATGCATGACTAGTTCTAGAATAGAATAGTTCTATAGAATAGTTTTGCATGTTTTGATTTAATCTGATTAAATCATATTTTAGATCTTCTTATTTACTATTTTCTGATATTATAAGTGTTATAATAACATCTAAAAAATAGCAAAATAAAAATTATTTAATTTTAAATATCATATGAGATATGATTAGATGCATGACTAGACTAGTTGTAGAATAGTTCTACATAATTGTCTAGATTAGAATTTATTTTGATTAGATCAATTTAAATCTAATTTTTTAGATTATTATGAGATAATTTAGATCTGAAAACATGCATGATTATGATACATGAGATGTATGCAAAATATGCCATGATTAGATCTAATTTTATATGAGATATATGATATAGATCTATAACTGTTTTGTAGTATTGACATGTTCCTGATTAAGGCGTTCCTCTTGGCCGTCCGGTCATAAGAATGAAGAAGGGTTTAAAGGCCCTCTCTTTCCATTCGATGGGGTGTTCTTATGACGTGTAGGGGTGCTGCATGTTCGTCCTTAATCAGAAACCCAAAACTTACTTTCTGCAAAACCCTAGATCCTGAAACCCTAGGATTTATTGTGCATATTTTGTTTATGAACCCAACTTAATTAAAGAATTAAGTTTATGGAATATTCAATTAGGTCTAAAATTGAGAATTTTAGATCTAAGACATATTCATAATACTGGGTTCGGGCTTGGGTAGCTCAATTAGGTCTAAGCGGTTGATCAAACCGAATCAAGAGTTGGTTAGATGGGATCAACAATGCTTAAATTGACCAGCCTAATAGGATTAAGTCTGGGTCAAGATCGAGTCACGATCAAGCAAGACCTAATTAGGCTCAGAGGTTAGAGTCTGGATTGTAGGCTAACCCAATTGGTTCTGACTCAACAATTTGGTGTCTAAGGTAAGTTTGGCACATACGACCGACTGGTTTTTAATTGGAAGCTACTCGACCTGAATGCGTTCTTGTGCGAGTTAATGGCATATTCCTTCCACCGATCTCACTTACCTGGCCATATCTGTTGACACAGTTCTGATCTGAGGTGGTCAATAATCCGAGCTAACCCATGCCACTAGGTTAGTCATAATTGTTATGACTAAGCCAAGTCTAGTTTAATGAGACCTGAATCAATTCTCCCTAAGAAAAGATTAAGTCTGAGGTCTTCCACCATTGTAGATGTGCGGGCCCTTCCCGGGGTTGATTGTTCTCGGCTGGATATAGTGGCTCAGTTGCACCGGAAGATGCAACCATGTCTATTAGGCATTGGATGCTATGGGCTGGAGGATGAGTTGGGCTCAATATTTCGGATACGGTGAGAGACCCAATTAGGAACCCAGTCTATGCAAATGGTGGGTCTGACTTAACTAAGGAGTGGATCAATATTTCGGATACGGTGAGATTCATGAATTAGAGACCAAGTTTGGGTGCACCATGATTAGAGAATCATTGAACAAGAGTTGTTCACTCATTGGCTAACCCATCACCAATAACTGTTAGGTGAGGTGATGAGTCAGTTGGTGAGACCGCACCACCCACTAGAAATTCATTAATCGCGGAGATTTTTCGCATCTCTACAGAGGGAGTGTAGGGATCCGAGAAAATAGTGGGAGCTAATTTGTTTAAAAATAAAATCCCTAAACAAATTGGTCAAGTCAAAATTACAATATCTAACTAGAATCTTTGACTCTCTACAGGAAAATGTCTGCATCCAACCCACTAGCACGTATCCTAGACACACATAGACTGACTGGACCCAATTATAAAGATTGGCTCAGGAACTACAAAATTGTTTTGGGTTCAGAGAAGTTAAACACATGTTTTGGACCAGGACCCTCCCACCTTACCAGCTCGTCCATCCACTGAACAGAGAGCATCTCTGGAAAAATGGATTGACGAAGATAATAAGGCCAGATATTACATGTTGGGCTCGATGTCTGATGAGCTCCAGCGCCAACATGAAGATATCGGGACTGCTCGCCAAATGTTGGCTCACCTGCAGGAGATGTTTGGTGAACAGAGTCGCGCAGCCAAATATCAAGTCACAAAACGACTTTTTAAGGCTAAGATGCGTGATGGGCAGTCAGTCCAAGATCACTGTCTGACAATGATCAAGGACATGGAAGAGCTTGAGAAGCTCGGTGTGAAGTTGGACTTTGGATCTTGCAGAATGATATTATTCTGCAATCCTTGACTGATGCATATGGGCAATTCATCATGAATTACCACATGCATAAACTTCAAAATTCCTTGGCCGAATTAATGAATATGCTGGTTACCGCTGAGCTTTCTATGAAAGATTCTAAAGGCTCAGTTCTTGCTATGGAACGGACTTCTTCCAAAAGAAAGTCTTCTGGAAAGAAAAAGAAGTCTGTGAAAAAGCAAAAGGTGGAAGGATCAAAGAAGAAGAAGGCAGAGCCGAAGAAGAAGGCCGATGTCAAAGGAAAGTGTTTCCATTGCAATAAGCGATGGCCACTGGAAGCGAAACTGCCCTACTTACCTGGCCACCCTGAAGAACAAGAAGGAAGGTCCTTCTGGAGGTATGCTCGTTATTGAGTCTAACCTTACGGTTTCTTCTGCATCCAGTTGGGTGCTTGACTCTGGTTCTAGTGCTCATTTGTGCACTTCCATGTAGGGTCTTGAGGATAGCAGGAGGCTGAGGATGGAGACATGATCCTACGCATCGGTAATGGAGCAAGAGTTGCTGCGGCGTGGGAACATACCCTCTTCGATTACCATCTGGTTTAGACTTAGTTTTAAAAGACTGTTATTTTGTGCCTGCAGCAAGCAGGAATTTGATTTCTGTTTCTTGCTTAGCACAAGAAGGTTATGTGATTACCTTCTTTAAGGACCATTGTAACATTCTTTATGAAAGAAATAAAATTGCAAATGGTTTCCTTATTAATGGTCTTTATCAGCTACATATTGATGTACCTATTTTTAATATCGAGCAAAACGTGAATGCCAAATGACCTAGGGATAGTCCAAATGATAGATATCTATGGCACCTGAGATTAGGTCATATAGCAGAAGATAGGATTAACAAATTGGAGAAAAATGGGCTATTGAGTCCATTGACTTTTGAGTCATATCCAACTTGTGAATCTTGTCTTCAAGGCAAAATGACTAAACTCCCTTTTGTTGGACATGGGGAGAGGGCCACAGATCTCCTTGCCCTAGTACATACTGATGTGTGCGGCCCATTTGATGTGCCGGCTAGAGGCAATTTTGTCTACTTCATTACCTTTATCGATGATCTATCTAGGTATGGGTATGTGTATCTTATGAGACATAAGTCTGAAGCTTTTGAAAAGTTCAAAGAATTCAGACATGAAGTAGAAAAACAAACTGAAAAACCCATTAAGGTTCTTCGATCAGATCGAGGAGGTGAATACCTTAGCCGGGAATTCCTAGACTATCTTAAGGAAAATGGCATAGTCTCTCAATGGACTCCACCAGGAACACCTCAACTCAATGGGGTTTCAGAATGGAGAAATCGGACTCTATTGGATATGGTTCGATCCATGATGAGCTTCACAGGACCTCCTGATTTTCTTTGGGGACACTCATTGTTAACTTCAAATCTATTTACTGAATAGGGTTCCTCTAAAAACCGTTCCTACCACACCGTATGAGATATGGCACGGTAAGAAACCAAGTCTGAGTCATCTCAGAATTTGGGGTTGTCCGGCTCATGTCAAAAGACAACAAAGCGGACAAGTTAGAGTTTTAGGTCCTTTAGAGCTCGATTCATAGGATATCCTAAAGAGTCATTAGGATACTATTTCTACATTCCAGAAGACCACAATGTGATTGTGAGTCGACATGCCATATTTCTTGAAAAATAGTTTATTCAAGATAGTGGCATTGGAAAGTAGATTAAGCTTGATGAGAAAGTCTCACAAGCAGAACGAGCTAAGGACCAAGTGGAACCAAATCAGGTTGAGCCAATAAGAACACTACCTCCTCCACCTAATGATCGGAAAGAGTTTTTCCCGTCCCCCTGAAAGAATACTTAGGTGATTATTTCAAGGAATGTAAGAGAAATGTTCCTGCATACGTAATTGTGCTCATCGTAATGATCCCAAAACCACAACGAGGCAATACGATATCGGACCTTCGAGAAGATGGCTTGAGGCAATGAAGTCAAACGATCGACTCTGATGCACCTCAAACCCAAGTTGGGACCTTGGTAATCACCAAAATATAGTACCTATTGGGTGTAAATAGATCTTTCAAGAGAAAGATTGGTGCAGATGGGAATGTGGAACATTCAAGGCTAGGATTCGTGTGAGCAAAAGGTATATAGTCAACGCGGAAGCCATGACTTCAGGATCCTTTTTCGGTAGCTACTGCTAAAATCCATCCGCACATTGCTTGCTTGGTTGCGCCTAATTTCGATTATGAAAATAATGAAACAAATGGTACGTGTTGAAAACGATATTCCTAATGCATTATCTTGAGGGAAGATAATCTATATGAAACAGCCGCTAGGTTTTCAGCATCCAGTATACTGGATCAACAAGGTTTGCAATCGCTGCAAAGGGTCCATAATATGGAATTTAAGCAAGCAATCTCGGAGCTGAACACCGTTTTAATTTGATTTGTGATCAAAAAGTTTGGTTTCATCAAAAATGATAGAGGACACATGTTTTGTTTCAAAAGGGCAGGGGACCTGTTGTGTCTTCTCTATTGCACGGATGACATCCTCCTTATTGGGAATGAATTCCCATGTTGACATCAGTCAAGAATTGGTTGTCCAAGGGAAATTTCCATGAAAGGACAGGTGAAGCTCCTTTATTTCTTAGGAATTAGGTCTTTACGGCATAGACGAATAGGATGCTAGGACTTTCACAGAAGATGTACAAGAGGAGTACTAAAGAGGTTTAGTATGAAAACTCTTAAGAGGGGATTAATTTAAGACCATTCAAAGACATCGTATTCATTCTTTCCAAGAAGACTGTGCGCCAGCCACACCTGAGAAATAGAGATCTGCATGAGCAGATGCCCTTATGCTTCTGGCAATACGGAGCCTCATGTATGCCATGCTATAGTACACGACCCTGATATAGCCATGCTGTTGAGTGCACAAAGCAGATTATCAGTCAAATCCAGGTGAAGAACACTGGGACTGTCTGTGGAAATGTATCCTTAAGTACTTTTGAGAAAACTAAGGATGATGATAATTGGAGAACTCCAGTTCAAGGAATACACAGACTCAGACTTCATGTCGATAAAGATATCCGAAAAGTCGACATCTGGTTTAACTGTTCCAACATGTGCCTGGAAGATGTTTCTAGCAAATGGTGACCTCTCATTCGCGATTTACCTTGAGAAGGTACGTTGGAGGTCAAGAGTCAACTCCACAGATAATGTGCAGACCCACTACCAAAAGCCGTTGTTTGGTGGCGCGAAGATCGAAGCCCACCTTTGGAGCAAGACGGCGACTCTTAGGACTTGTAGCAATTGGCTTAGGACAAGTTGGAGATTGTTAGATAATTATGCCCTAGAAGCCAGAATTGGCTGACATTTGAATACACTTCTAGGGGCAAAATTGTAATTTTGACTAAAATTAATAAAGGATTATTTTCTATCACACATGTGTATTTACTTGTCTGTGATACATCCTTTGAGTTAATGGTTAATGATAATTCATATTTTCAAGAGTTGAAAATTTAAGACATGAATAATCATTATTAACTCATAAACAGCTCCGACCATAGATCATCACGAGGATGGTGATTGATCGGAGTTGGTGTACGATCGCTTCTCTTTAGTAGATGAGTCTTGAGTCTACGGTGTGGAGACACCGGAGCGAGAGTACAGGTACTCGTTAGAGAACGAGGGCACTGAGCGTGACCACCTCGAGTAGTCATTAGGAAGTCTACCTTCTCGTCAATGACTGACTCGATGCTGCAGTAGTGTGCTGGTTCTTTGACCTGAGATGATCGGAGTTCACCTTGAGGGTGTTATAGTTTGACTACCACATTACTCGATCTCCTAGCCATATGGAACCCTGAGTGTATGTTGGCTATGCATTTCATTGTAGGAACTGGATTGCATCAAGATGGAATCATATCTACCTCGGTGGTAGAGGAGTAGCCCTATGATGATCATGAGAATCAAGTCCAGAAATCCATGGCCATGGTAGAGTGAAATAATAGAAAGAGTTTCTATTTATATTTTCACATTGGACTCGAATCGAATGATTACATCATATGACAGAGACTAGGGTTTGACGAGTTCACCTTAACCTAATCTGATCGGGGCTCAAGATAGAAGAACTTAATCACACAGTAGCTGCACAAGATTACATTCAGCTGCTGATGGGTTGCCACCATATTACTGCTAGGTGTCACTGGTGGATTTTGGAGCATTAGAATGATTTAGATGATCGATCATTCAGCTGTTCGAATCAGAAGAGTATGATACCATCGAAAGGAGTTTCGATGATGTCTATGATAGAGATCATGACATATCCCATTACCATACAGAACTGAACCTAACTGGGTCACACAAACAAGGGTTTGAATCTGGTGATCATCAATTGAACTGATCTAGTTCAATTGATCTGAATGAGATTCAATTAGGTTCAAGGAAATCGTGCTAGCACACGATGTAACCTAACGTTCTTCTTTTGCTATCAATAAATAAGTTTCCTGTCTGAGCCCAAGGAGTTTGTGCTCAATCAGAGGCCTTTCATATGTTGACTGGAGGTTGTCCAAGTCAGAATAGGTTGTCTATATTGTAAGATATTTACCTACCATTTTGGTCACCTGCCATTCTTGTTCTTTGACTTTGGTCCAAAGTCTACCTTTGACTGGTCAAACATTGACCATTGACCCTTGACTTTTGACCACAGTCAGCACCTATTGGAGAGCTTGGGGGCCTGTCCCCTGCCAGACCTCGCAAGAGAAGGGCGCCACCAAGGGTGGCGTGAGCCCAAGTAGGAGGCGCCTAGGAGTCCTTGTTGGACAAGGACTCAACCTCCCTTTTGGATTCCAATCAGAGTGTCTACTAAGAATCCAGTTTGACTGGTCTTAGGTTGCCCTCTAAGGAGGAATCCAGGGTCTCTATTCCAACCAATCAGATTTAGATCTGATTTCACAAAGGGTTCTGAATTGGTTGAGAGAAAGAAGGAGTTGGATCACAAGAGGTCTATAAATAAGACCCTGCGCCCAACCCTAATTCTAAGTGAATGCAATTCAATTGAGAAACCCCACCCCAAGGCTGCCTCTCCCTCGTTTCTCCATGCCACAGTCTCTTCTCCCCTTGCTCTCACATTTCCAAAAGAGTTTGGACTTAGTTTGTAAGATTCAAATACAGGAAAGGCGATCAAAAGCAAGAAGGCTGCGCTGCTGCCAAAGGATGACTGTAGATCTTCAAAAAGATTTGAAAGATCCTCCAGATCTAGATTTTTGGAGGTGTGATAGAGAAGAAGAGGATCTCAGATCTAACTCGACAGTGGATACCGGTAAGGGCCAGGGGGCGTGGCTAGATCCCAGAACCTTCCGCTGCAAACAGGATCATAACAGGGGGTAATAGGATTACCCAGATCAGGTAAATTAAATTTAGATTAAATTATCTTTTAATTTTATTTTATTAAAATAATATAAGAATCAGATCTGAAACATAATCAAGATCTGATTGAGATCAAAGAGAAAAAATTTTTTGAAATATATCTTCTTGATCTGATCAGATCCTGGATGAACCTGGACCGGGAAATCAGGATTTCCCTTCACCAACTTCACACCGAGAGCTTCTCAAGCTCTTCCAAGTCCTTGTCACATCAGACATGTGACTCTGAACTGACTGCATTTCATTGCAACATAGCCTTAAAAAAGTCACTTTCGTGACTTGATACTTGGGCCTGGCACGATCTCTATTCACCAAACATCTTCTTGTAGGTAAGCCCAACATTTTAGTGAGCAGTCCTGAATATCTTCATATTACATTGGAGCTCACAAGACATCGAAGCCCAACATATAATATCTGCCTTTATCTTCGTCTATTTCCAGTTTTCTCAGAGACTGCTCTCTGTTCAGTCGATGGACGGCTGGTAAGGTGGAGAGGTCTGGCTTCAATACATGGCTGTAACTTTTGAAACCCAAAATAATTTTGTATTCACTGAAGCCATCTTATAATTGGGTCCGGTCAATCTATGTGTGTGTTCAGGATAGTGTAAATGGATTGGACTAAAATTTTCCTTAGAGACGTCAAAGATTCTTAGTTTAAACTGTAATTATGACTTGGACCAATTTTTATTTTAAGATTTTATTTTTAAATAAATTAGCTTCCACCTATTTTTTTTGGATCCCTACACTCCTCTGTAGAGATGCCAAAAATCTCCATGATAATGATTTCTAGGGATGGTGCGGTCTACCAACTGACTCATCACCTCACCTAACAGTTATTGGTGATGGGTTAGTCAATGAGTGAACAACTCTTGTTCAATGATTCTCTAATCATGGTGCACCCAAACTTGGTCTCTAATTCATGAATCTCATCGTATCCAAAATATTGATCCACTCCTTAGTTAAGTCAGACCCACCATTTGCATAGACTGGATTCCTAATTGAGTCTCTCACCGTATCCAAAATATTGAGCCCAACTCATCCTCCAGCCCATAGCATCCAATGCCTAATAGACATGGTTGCATCTTTTCGGTGCAACTGAGCCACTATATCCAGTCGAGAACAATCAACCCCGGGAAGGGCCCGCACATCTACAATGGTGGAAGACCTCAGACTTAATCTTTTCTTAGGGAGAATTGATTCAGGTCTCATTAAACTAGACTTATCATAGTCATAACAATTATGACTAACCTAGTGGCATGGGTTAGCTCAGATTATTGACCACCTCAGATCAGAACTGAGTCAACAGATATGGCCAGGTAAGTGAGACCGGTGGAAGGGATATGCCATTAACTCATACAAGAATGCATTCAGGTCGAGTAGCTTCCAATTAAAAATCAGTCGATCGTATGTGCCAAACTTACCTTAGACACCAAATTGTTGAGCCAGAACCAATTGGGTTAGCCTACAATCCAGACTCTAACCTCTGAGCCTAATTAGGTCTTGCTTGATCGTGACTCGATCTTGACCCAGACTTAATCCTATTAGGCTGGTCAATTTAAGCATTGTTGATCCCATCTAACCAACTCTTGATTCGGTTTGATCAACCGCTTAGACCTAATTGAGCTACCCAAGCCCGAACCCAGTATTATGAATATGTCTTAGATCTGAAATTCTCAATTTTAGATCTAATTAATATTTCATAATCTTAATTCTTAATTAAGTAGGGTTCATAAATAAAATATGCACAATAAATCCTAGGATTTCAGGATCTAGGGTTTTGCAGAAAGTAAGTTTTGGGTTTCTGATTAAGGACGAATGTGCAGCACCCCTACACATCATAAGAACACCCCATCGGAATGGAAAGGAGAGGGCCTTTAAACCCTTCTTCATTCTTATATGGACGGACGGCAAGAGGAACGCCTTAATCAGGAACATGTAATACTACAAAACAGTTTTAGATCTATATCATATATCTCATATACAAATTAGATCTAATCATGGCATATTTTGCATACATCTCATGTATCGAATCATGCATATTTTTAGATCTAAATTATCTCATAATAATCTAAAAAATTAGATTTAAATTGATCTTATCAAAATAAACTCTAATCTAGACAACTATGTAGAACTATTCTACAACTAGTCTAGACATGCATCAATCATATCTCATATGATGTTAAAATTAAATAATTTTTATTTACTATTTTTTAGATATGTTATTATAATAATTATAATATCAAAAAATAGTAAATAAATAGATCTAAAATATGATTTAATCAAATTAAATTGCAAAAACATGCAAGACTATTCTATAGAACTATTCTATTTTAGAACTAGTCATGCATATTTTCTAATCTTAGATCCAAATCATTTAATTTTAATTTTTTTTCTAATTTTAGATCTGATCACATCTCATGTGACATCTAAAATCACTTATTTTCTGATTAAAATAAATTTAAAATTAGATCTAAATACTTTAGAACCTTGGCTCTGATACCAGTTGAAGGAAAATCCTGATTTTTCGGATCAGGTTCGTTCAGATCTGATCAGATCAAGAGATATATTTCAAAATTTTTTTTCTTTGATCCAAAATAGATCTGAGATATTTTAGATCTAATTTTTATTATTTTAATAATTAAAATAAAATATAAATAAATTAAATCAATTTAATTTATCTTGATGTAGGGTAATCCTATTACCCATTGATGATCCTGTAAGCAGCGGAAGGTTCTGGATCTAGCCACGCAAGTGCCTGGCCTCTACCGGTATCCACTTGGGCTGGATCTAGAGATCCTCTTCTTCTCTATCACATCTCCAAAAATTAGATCTGATCTGATCTGGAGGATCTTCAAAACTCCTTTTGAAGATCAGCAGTTGTCCTTTGCAGCAGTGCAGCCTTCTAGCTTTCTGTCGCCTTTCTCTCATCTGGATTGCACCAACAAGATCCCAAACTCTTTTGGGCATGGAGAGGAGAGGGAGAAGATGGAACTTGGCATGGAGGAGGAAGAGGAGAGGCAGCCTTGGGGCATGGGGAATTGTGATTCAATCATTTTTTGAGTTGGGCGTAGGGTCTTATTTATAGACTAGCGTGATCCAACTCCTCTTCTTCCCAACCAATCACAAACCTTTTATGAAATCAGATCTAAATCTGATTGGTGGGAATAGAGTCCCTTGGATTCCTCCTTAGATGGTGCCTAAGACCAGTCAAAGTTGGTTCTTAGGAGAACTCTAATTCGGAATCCAAAAAGGAGATGGAGTCCCTATCCAACAGGGACTCCTGGGCGCCTCCAAGCTTGGGCACACGCCAAGGGTGGCGTGTGCCCTCCTCCTTGCCAGGTTCTGGCAGGGGGACAGGCCCCCACCAGCTCTCCAATAGGTGAATAGTCATATGTCGTCAACATCAATAGGTGTGACGTGGAAGAAGTCAAAGTATCAATGGTCAACATTTGACCAGTCAAAGGTCAACTTTTGACCAAAGTCAAAGGAACGAAGAAATGGCAGGTGACCAAAAATGGCAGGTAATTGTCTTACAAAATAAGACAACCCTTTTCTGACTTGGACAAGGCTCCAGTCAGACCAAGTGAAGGCCTCTGATTGAGCACAAACTCCTTTGGCTCAGTCAGGACAACTATTTATGATAGTAAAAGAAGAACGTTAGGTTCAATCGAGTGCTAGCACGATTTCCTTGAACCTAATTGAATCTCATTCAGATCAATTGAACTGGATCAGTTCAATTGATGATCACCAGATTCAAACCCTTGTTTGTGTGACCCAGTTAGGTTCAGTTCTGTATGGTAATGGGATATGTCATGATCTCTATCATCGACATCATCGAAACTCCTTTCGATGGATCAGAACTCTTCTGATTCGAACAGCTAGAATGATCGATCATCTAAATCATTCTAATTGCTCCCAAAATCCACCAGTGACACCTAGCAGTATATGGTGGCAACCCATCAGAGCTGAATGCGAACCTCTTGGTGCAGCTACCTGTGTGATTAAGTTCTTCTATCTTGAGCCCCGATCAGATTAGGGTTAAGGTGAACTCGTCAAACCCTAGTTTCTATCATATGATGTAATCATTCGATTCAAGTCCGATGTAAAAATCTAAATAGAAACTCTTTCTATTATTTCACTCTACCATGGCCATGGGACTTTTGGACTTGATTCTCATGATCATCATAGGGCTGCTCCTCTACCACCGAGGTAGATAGATTCCATCTTGATGCAATCCAGTTCCTACAATGAACATGCTATAGCCAACATACACCTCAGGATTTCGAATGGCTAGGAGATCGAGTTATGGTGTAGTCAAACTATAACACCCTCAAGGTGAACTATCCGATGCACCTCAGGTCAAAGAACCAGACACACCACTGCAGCATCGAGTCAGTCATTGACGAGAAGGTAGACTTCCTAATGACTACTCGAGGTGGTCACGCTCAGTGCCCTCGTTCTCTAACGAGTATCTGTACTCTCGCTCCGGTGTCTCCACACCGTAGACTCAAGACTCATCTACTAAAGAGAAGCGATTGTACACCAACCTTTCGGATCAATCACCATCCTCGTGATGATCCTATGGTCGGGAGCATTTTATGAGTTAATAATGATTATTCATGTCTTAAATTTTCAACTCTTGAAAATATGAATTATCATTATCATTAACTCAAAGGATGTATCACAGACACTAAATACACATATGTGATAGAAAATAATCCATTTTATTGATTTTAGTCAAAATTATAATTTTGCCCCTAGAAGTCTATTACAAGTGTCAGCCAATTCTGACTTCTAGTGCACATATATCTAACACTTTCTATCCTTAAATCATAAATAAATTTTAAATCTTCTAAAATTATTAGGTCCTTAAAATGATAAAGTTATTAAAATAACGAAGTCATAGCCTCCCATTAAGGTGTTTGATAATGGATCCATTAACTCAATAATCATTGGAGGCCCATAGGTCTGGTGCTTGTTGACTAATAAAATTATCATTCATCATATGACAACCTAAACATGTCTCTCTAATGATGGTTAGGTTGTCCAACCATAGTTGGGCTTAATCATTCGTTGATTAGATGCACCAAGTATAGTCATATTAATAGTTGGATCTAATTAGATCCTTGCAGTGGAGGTCCTAGCCTACTGATTAAATTTTTGGAGCAAAAATAAATTACTAAAAATTATTTAGAGAAATAATTTATTAAAAAATTTATCCATAGATGTGCATAGATTGATCGACCATAGTCAAGCTTGTGTGTAGTCTATGTAGATTCTAGTACCTACTAGAAAATTGAAGTAATTTTTCAAATTGGAGGTAGAGGCTATTAATTCGAATAAAATAGTGGGAGAATCTTTAGACTAAAGTCCAAGTCTTTAGGCTTAAAATAATTCATATACAATAGGTCATTGTTCTCTTTTCTCGAATTAAGGCTAAACACTAATTGCTCTAATTACTGTTAGATAGTAATGACTTATGGGATCCAACTTTGATAATTAGTATTGAAAGTTAAATTTGGTTCAGTAGTATGAATGGATTCGTATTGGAGCTTCTAAGCCCAGTCAAAATAATTAGTCCAATATTGATCCAAATCAGGCATAGTGCTTCTACTGTTAGAAACAGGATCATAGGAAGAAGAATTATTTTGCTTCTCCTGACCATAATAGGCTGAACAAGAGAAAAGAGCAAGAGTTGCTTATCAAAAATGTTATATGATAACATCTTAAAATTTTTCTATATGTAATTCTACTACCTAGATAATGGATACTAGTAGTCCTATGCAATTTGTTGCAAGAACTTTAAGTCAGTGGAATATTTGAAACTAGTGAGAGATTCTTGAATGTTAAGAAAGAAAGTCTTATTCCAAACCTAGCTTTAGAAATTATTAGACTTATTTTTGAAGGATGTCATTTTAAGTGATTATCACTATTATCCATCGTTTATGATAAATGTGATCTCTATTGATCTTTTGTTCAGAGATGGTTATCACTTATCCATAAAAAAGATTATTATGATATTATTATAAATAATATTATAATAATATATTAATAGTAAAAAAATAATATTTAATATTTATACAATCTGTTAAGTGTAGTGTACATATTTAATAAAAACCCAAGTTAGATTATGTCATGGATATCTACCTTTGCATTATATGCTTAGTCATCCTGACAAGAACAGGATAAACAAGTTCGCTTGAGAGGAAAACCATGACATCAATGATTAAGAATCATTGATAACCTGTGAGTCTTGTCTTCTTGGGAAGATGATAAAATCATTTTGTATGAAAAATATGAAGGAGTCGATAAAGTTCTAAGTCTCATACATAGTGATGTATGTGGACCTATGAACTCAAATATCAGAAGAAGATATCAATATTTCATTATAGATGACCTATCTAGGCATGGGTGTGTCTAGCCTGAATCATTTGAAATGTTCAAACGATTCAATAATGAAATATGAAAATAAACTAGAAATGGTATTGGAACTCTTCAATCAGATCAAAGAAGCGAATACTTATCCAGTAAGTTTGTGGCATATCTAGGAGAGAATACAATTCTATCTCAATAAACTCTTTTTTGATGTACGAATAGGATTCTCTCTCAGTGAACTCCTTTCAGAACATAGTGTATCAGAAAGAAGAAATTGAACTTTTTTAGACATGGTTCGATCCATGATGGTGTTCACTAGTTTGCCTATTTTAAGGTTGTGCTCTTGTGACTACTTGTTTTACTCTAAAAATTTACATCAAGTAAATCTATTGCAAAGACTCCACATGGGATATGGATTGGGTGTAGACCTAGACTCTCTCACTTTCAGATTTGGAGTTGATCGGCCTATGTCAAAGGTTTGCACATAGATAAACTTGGATCCTGGTCTAATAGGTGTTTAAGGGTTATTAATTCTACCATACTGAAGAACATAAGATGTTCATCAGCAATAGTGCATTCCTTTTGGAAAGGAGTTACTTAAAGAAGAAACTGATGCCTATTAAGTTGAACTTGGAGATGTTTGACTGATAGAAAAGAATCGATATAATCTAGTAAATCTATAGAACTAGATTTGATTAGATCAAACCTGGAGCCTATTTATTTTACACCATTAAGGAGATCCGATAGAGTACCATGTCAGCTGGACAAATACTTCAATATCTAGGTCCGAGATGGCGATCCTGTTGAGCTCGATGAGAACAACAAAGATCTGATCACCTATATAAATGCTATGCAATGGTTTGACTCTGAGAAGTGGCTTGGAGCCATTAATTCAAATTAAAGTCCATGAAAATTAATAGTGTGTTAATTGATTCACCTGAAGACATAAAATCCATTGGGTACAAATAGACTCTCAAAAGAATCAGAGCAGTGTAGATGGAAAAGTAGAGACCTATAAAGCCCATCTAGCAATCATCTCAGATTTCAAACATACATTTTGAACATATGTCTTTGTTATGAACAAAGACAAACCCTGCATTTGTAAGTGGGCAAAATATTCTATAGTATTATTTCTTGTACTGTGTATGGATGTCATTCTCTTAATCAGGATTGGCATTTTAATATTATAAAAAATAAAGATTTAATTGTCATCTTATTTCTCTATATACAAGTTCAGATATGGTATACTCACTAAGGATAGTTAGCAGATACCAGTCTGATCCATGTGAGAATCATTGAAAGATTGTATAGACAATCCTTAAGTATTTGAAAAATACTAAGATCCAGTGACTCAAATATGGAGATACTGACTTAAAACTTGTAGATATTTTCATTCTAATTTTTAGTTAGATCAAGATGACAGCAAGAGAGTGTCGGGTCATACCCTAATTGCAAGAGCAATTTGCTGAAAAGGATCCAAGCAGGATACTATAGCCTTTCAATTAGTGATGCAGAGTACATCATGGCATATGATGCTACCATGTAAGCTGTGTAGTTGCTAAGATTCATTAGCAAATTGGGAGTGGCACCCTCCATCGATGGTCCAATTCTACATAGCACTGAGCCATAGCTCAAGCTAAAAAAGCAAAAGACTAGCATATTCTACATCGCATTCACCTTAGATATTTAGATCTAGGTGACGTCGATCTTTAAAAGATTGATGGAAAAGGAGAACTTAACCAACCTATTTGCTAAAGCCTCGGAACTAAGGAGTTCTATGAACTCAAGTTAAAGATAGGATATTTGATATTGTTCTGATTGGCGTTAGTCCAAGTGAGAGTTATTAAAAAATATGTCCTAAAGCCAATCATCTAAGTGGTAGATGATTGAAATTAGTATATGAATTATCTAATAACAATAGTTATTTGGCTGGTTTATCATAAAAATTCTATCTTCCTTAAATGAACTCTTAAATTATGATGAAATCCTTGGAACCATATGTAATTGATAAAGAAGAATTTATCGAATGGTTCTTAAATTATTTAAGATCAAATGATAAGTTATTAATAAGGATGATAACTGATAAACATCATAAATTCATTAATAAAAGTATTAATTTATTAATTAATTTATATTAATTTTTAAGAATTAATAATCAATATATATATAATTTTTAAAAAATTCATATTTTTATTAATTAAAAAATTAATTAAAAAATAATAAAAAATAATAAAAATTAAAAAATAAAATTTTATTATCAATAGAAAGAGCTCATTTTTCTGATCACAACGAAATAAATTTCAAGTAAAACGGAGCTAAAATGGAAAAGATATGAATTTTGAAAGATATAAAATAAATAAAAATTAAATAAAAAAAGAAAATGGCTCAGCCGGCTCCGTAAGCCGAGCCACCAAGCCAAGCCAAGCCAACTCAGCCATTGAAGCATTCAGCCGGTCCACAATCCAGACATGGACCGCCAGCTCAGCAAAATCGGACGAATCAGAGATTGCCACGTGGCGGACCTAGACCCTTAAAGGGTCTACAGAAATTTATCGCGGCTTACAAGGCAATCTGGTCATTTCACTCGACGACAGAAGCGCTGATTGACTACGGTGTGCGGTGCAGCCGGTCCATCCGGTCCATGGGAATAGTAATTACGCGATCGGATGGCTGCGGTTGATTGCGGTCATGATCGGACGGTGGTGGTGATTTCCAGGCTTGATTCAAATTCTATTAAGCGATCTAGCGCGATCCAACGGCCAAAAAACCAAGTGATGAGATCTGACAGTCCAGAACACTGCCGGCGGTGATCAAGACTCCCGAAGCACGATTTGCGGCCAGATTTCCTCGATCAAGCGTGATCCAACGGCCAGAATTTAATCCGACCCGATCTGAGCTTATCTACATCCGATTTTGATGATTTTTGGATCGTTGGATTCCTATTGAACGGCTGGATTTTATCAGATTTATCAGAGTCATATCAGAGCTATTTTGATTCAAATTTTATCCAAATTTGTTTGTATTTTGATGATTACAAAAGGCATTAGTCCCATATTGCCTTTAGAAAAAAATATCCAGCCCTCCTAGCTCTATAAAAAGGACCCCAGGCCATCAAAAATTAACATCTCCGATCAAGGTGAAGCTTTGGTATAGGGCGAAGCCAGGCTATGGGTTAAAGGCTACTTCGAAGCAACGGGTGCCGAGAAGAAGAGCCGAGCTTCTACACCATCTTTCTGCCAATGCCGATCCAAGATCAGAGATCAGGCTATTTTATTTTATTATCTTTTTTTTAATTTTATGTATTTAAATTCTAAAATTTTAATTAATAAAAATTTTATTTTTGTATTTTAAATTCTTACTTTTTAATTTTATTGTAATTTAATTTTCACACTTTAATTATTTCTTCTTATTTTATTGCAAGTAGATGCTAAGATCTAACTAATAGATCTTAGTACCAAGTTTAAATTTCTGTATCTTTTAATTTTTGCTTTTAATTTTTAGACTTCACTTTTGATTCTAAAAATCTTTTTCTTCTTTTATTTTCAAAATCCTTTTTTTTTCTTTTCAAAAATCAAAGATTTCAAATCTAAAAACACTACCTTCTCTGTGGATTCGACCCGACTCACTACTATCTACGCATTTTCAATGATTTTAAGAAGTCGGATTAAACTGATAAACACGATGTCTTAATGACAGCATCGCGTCCCTATCATGTTTTTGGCACCGTTGTCGGGGAAGGCATGGATATTAAATTTTTGATCTCTTTGATTTTTCTATAAAAAAAATTATAAATAAAATTTTTATTTTCTTGCTAATTTTTTTTTATTATTTTGCAGCAAAAAAAAAAGAACAAAAGAAGTTTTGCCCGGTGAGATCAATCCTAACCCTAGTTCTCTTTTCTTTTTATTTATTTATTTATTTATTTTATTTTTAAATTAATTTAAAAAAAATTCATTTAAACCTAATTAAAAGCCTCATGATAAGATTAGAAACCCTAATTGTTTAGAGCATGCATCATATTAGTTTTATTTTTATTTTTATTTTTGGTGATTGCTGGAGGCAAGGTAAGCCTTTTAGAATATAATTAGTTACATGCATCTAGTTTAAATTGCATAGAACCCTTTGATTGATTTTTTTTTTTTCTTTTTGCATATCATATTAAATCAAATTAAGGGCATAATTCAATTAAACAAGATAAGGTGGGGATTTGATCACCCTTTCTTAGCCCACAAACAACCAACCAGCATCCTGCATTGACCTAAGCCTTTAATTTTAAAATCAATTAGACATCAACCCTAGAAACTCGAGCTCAATAGGATAAGGAATCCAAAGAGTTGAACCGGGTTAGGATAAGTCAATTTGATCGGTGTCTAGGAAAGTGGTTCAGGGACGATTGGGCCCGAAGGAAGGTGGTTTCTAATTGGTTCCGTTTGCTTACCTGGCCAAGCATAATTGGTGTCTAAGGCAAGCAACGGGGGGACTCCCACCGACCTTACACTTACCTGGCTAGTTGATTGGCTAATCCTACACTTGGAGGGCTTGAAGGTGACCTTGGCAGTTAGGAGCTATCTAGATCTAGGATAATCCTTAGTTAGGATTGATTGACCAACTTGATTGCTAACCAACATTAAATCTAATTAAACCTAATTCTTCTCTTTCTTCTTAGTTATAGGACTCCTTAGGATCTTTTCTTTAGAACTCTTCTCCTTACTCCTCTAAAAATAAAATAAAAATAAAATAAAATAAAAATTAAATTAAACTAATTAAAAAATTATTAAAAATAATAATTAAATTAAATTAAATTAAATTAAAATTAACAAATAAAAATAATTAAAAAAATTAATTTTTAATATAATAAAATAATAATAATAATAAATAAATAAAATATTCTAAAAATTTTTAAACCATACATTAGGGTTACACCATGCATGGTAGGAAATCGCTTTTCCTGATTTAGTTGAACTTAATTGAATGGTTGATTCATATTAAACATAATAATCAAATGGCTAATATAAATCTAATAGTCCAAAAATTAGATAAAGTTGACCTTCTTGATCAGAAAATAGATCAACTCCTAACCCTAGGTCAACAATCTTCTAATTATCAGGAGAGTTATTCAATCTGTGCTAGTCCAACCCATCATGTAAGTGAATATCCTATGACTGCACAGTTTCCATATTTTATCCAAGAACAAGTTCAAGCTACTCAAGGATACTCTAAATTGATTAATGATCCATTTTCAAATTCATATAATTCAGATTGGAGTAACTTTAATTTTTCTTGGACATCCCAATAGACTCAGGCTCAGACCCAAATTTCACTTAAGCAAAATTATCAAAATTATGCCTATAATAATGGTCAGCCTAGTCAGTTTAATCAGCCATCATATTATAATCAACCTTCATACCCACCTCCTCAACAGACCAATCTAGCTGATGATAGATTTAACCAACTTCAATAATTAATTCTAACTCAACAGCAATCTATCGCCAGACTAGAAGCTCAAATAGGATAATTAGTTGAGTCTAACATGAGGAGAGAACTAGATCAACTATCGAACCTACCAATTTCAAACAACCCACCTAATGACCACCAACCACCTGGATTAAATTATCAATCTAATGTTTCATCTAAGAATCTCCAATTTGAGAATACCAAAGTAATTCCTGAACTTAAAAGCTATAGGATTCTTATGGACCCATGGCAAGACCAGGTGAGAGAGGCTAGTACTGATGCTAGCCAAAATAAAAATTTAGAGGAATTGATTAGTACTGAGACTAACCACATAGAAGAACCCAAGCCAGGAATTAGTACTGATGCTAGTTCCAATTTAAATTAGATAGAAATAAGGGAAAAGAGAATAGATGATTTACCCAAGACTTATAAACCTAATGTCCTATTCCCTTCAACCCTAGAAGCTGGTTCTTCTTAAAAAAATCAAAAGGCATGTAATAAAATATCAATGGAGTTATTTAAGCAGGATCACATTAATTTACCTCCAAAATTAAAACCGCCTTTAGTCACCATTCCAGCACCCATTGAATCAAACTTAACTCCTAAAACTCCATTCATGAGCATTTTAGAAGAACAAATAGGAGTAATTCTTAATAAACATGGGTCTGAGAATGGAATCATAAAATATATCCCAAAAATTAACAGTGAATATATCAATAATGGGATTAAAAATCAATATCAACTTTTTGAGATTGGCAATCCAAAACCATTGGAATTTATCAATCCAATATTCGACACAGGATAGTGAGCTACATTGTGTCTGGCTGAAGACGGTAAACTTAGCGCTTGTTGGGAGGCAACCCAATATTTAGTTTTTATCTAATTTATCTTATTTTCTTTTTAGGATAATTTGAATAAGTTGGAGGGAGAGCTCAAATTTGTAAAGGCATGTGCTGGACCAAAAATAATAATAATAATAATAATAAATAAATAAAAAAATATACTGAGTTAGGTGTATTCTTCCATTTTTTTTTATTACATCCTTTATTTTTTCTTTTCCATTGAGGACAATGTCGATTAAGTTGGGGGGGAGGGAAAAATAAAAAATTTTCAAAATTTTAAGTCCTCGAAAAAGTTAGTATTTAGTATTTAGATACTTGATTACGCTTAAGAATCGAATTAAACTAAGCATTTTAAAAAGAAAATTGATGTACAGATCAGAGAATCTGTGAGATATTGAGGAATCAAGTATTAAGAAAATTCAATAAAGAGTTAAGTCCAGAACATAAAAAAATTTTCCTTGGAGCATTTCTAATTATTTCTACTAGCATCAAAGAAAAGTCTACTTTTTATAGGCTTGTGTAGGGTAACTATACGTTTTTTCATATAAAAATTTATATAGTTTCCAAGTACTTCTCACTGAGTAACCGGGCCTCTTTGCCTAAGCAAGCATTGAGTTTCACGTCAAAAGGTGGGAAGAACAAAGAAGCTTATTGTAAAGCTAGTCTTAACTCATAGCCTATTTGATTCGAGCTAGTAAGCCCGAGGGGTATTCTATACCTAGTGCCCTAAAGCCAATTGGTTTGGGAGTCATTGGCCCAAGACTCGCTACATGGATCAAATAGAAAGCTTAAGGAGTTAAGACACTCAATAGTGGTACAACGTTAAAAAAAAAAAAAAAAAAAAAAGAAAGAAACATTGGTTTCCCACCAAGTAATCGGGTCCCGTTGCCTAAGTAAGCAATGATATTCGCAACAAAAAGTGGGCAATATGAAAATAAAAATTAATAAATGAAGGATGGAAGTAGCAATACACCTGCCTATATGAAAGTTTAGACAAATCAGAGATAAAAGTGGAATAATTTAGAAAAAGTTCTGAAAAATTTATTGTTCTTTACTTAATTTTTCTATTGATAAGTATTAATACCCCAATGATATGTCTCATTTAAGCTCTACTGAATATTAATGGCTATTTTAAAAATTGCTTAGGTAAAATTCGAAACTCTAAAGTTAAAAGGTATTTAAAACTAAATTCTTTCTTTACTCGAGGACGAGCAAAGCTTAAGTTGGGGGGTGTGATAAACATCATAAATTTATTAATAAAAGTATTAATTTATTAATTAATTTATATTAATTTTTAAGAATTAATAATCAATTTATATATAATTTTTGAAAAATTCATATTTTTATTAATTAAAAAATTAATTAAAAAATAATAAAAATTAAGTAAAAATTAAAAAATAAAATTTTATTATCAATAGAAAGAGATCATTTTTTTGATCACAACGAAATAAATTTCAAGTAAAACGGAGCTAAAATGGAAAAGATATGAATTTTGAAAGATATAAAATAAATAAAAATTAAATAAAAAAAGAAAACGGCTCAGCCGGCTCCGTAAGCCGAGCCACCAAGCCAAGCCAAGCCATCAAGCTGACTCAGCCATTGAAGCCATCAGCCAATCCATGATCCAGACATGGACCGCCAGCTCAGCAAAATTCGGTGAATCAAAGATTGCCACGTGGCGGACCTAGACCCTTAAAGGGTCTACAGAAATTTATCTCGGCTCACAGGGCAATCTGGTCATTTCACTCGGCGACAGAAGCGCTGATTGGCTGCGGTGTGCAGTGCAGCCGGTCCATCCGGTCCATGGGAATAGTAATTGCACGATCGGACGGCTGCGGTTGATTGCGGTCATGATCGGACGGTGGTGGTGATTTCCAGGCTTGATTCAAATTCTATTAAGCGATCTAGCATGATCCAACGGCCAAAAAACCAAGTGATGAGATCTGACGGTCCAGAACACTGTCGGCGGTGATCAAGACTCCCGAAGCATGATTTGCGGCCAGATTTTCTCGATCAAGCGCGATCCAACGGCCAGAATTTAATCCGACCCGATCTGAGCTTATCTGCATCCGATTTTGATGATTTTTGGATCGTTGGATTCCTATTGAATGGCTGGATTTTATCAGATTTATCAGAGTCATATCAGAGCTATTTTGATTCAAATTTTATCCAAATTTGTTTATATTTTGATGATTACAAAGGCATTAGTCCCATATTGCCTTTAGAAAAAAATATCCAGCCCTCCTAGCTCTATAAAAAGGACCCCAGGCCATCAAAAATTAACATCTCCGATCAAGGTGAAGCTTTGGTATAGGGTGAAGCCAGGCTATGGGTTAAAGGCTGCTTCGAAGCAACGGGTGCCGAGAAGAAAAGCCGAGCTTCTACACCATCTTTCTGCCAATGCCGATCCAAGATCAGAGATCAGGCTATTTTATTTTATTATCTTTTTTTTAATTTTATGTATTTAAATTTTGAAATTTTAATTAATAAAAATTTTATTTTTGTATTTTAAATTCTTGCTTTTTATTTTTATTGTAATTTAATTTTTGCACTTTAATTATTTCTTCTTATTTTATTGCAAGTAGATGCTAAGATCTAACTAATAGATCTTAGTACCAAGTTTAAATTTCTGTACCTTTTAATTTTTGCTTTTAATTTTTAGACTTCACTTTTGATTCTAAAAATCCTTTTCTTCTTTTCTTTTTAAAATCCTTTTTTTTCTTTTCAAAAATCAAAGATTTCAAATCTAAAAATACTACCTTTCCTGTGGATTCGACCCGACTCACTACTATCTACGCATTTTCAATGATTTTAAGAAGTCGGATTAAACTGATAAACATGGTGTCTTAACGACAGCATCGCATCCCTATCAATAACTTATCAAGTATAGGTTGCTGTATGTCATATGCGTTGGTTGTCCTCATAACCAAGTGGTGTGGAGACACTGGTATGATATGCAGGTAAGATATAGAAGTATATCTACACTGAATATGATCAATGTAGCACTCTACTATCAAGAGTAGCTAGCTAAGTCCAATGGATATAAGTATCCCTCCGACCTGAGATTACCATGTGACTTACAAGCAACTCATTATACTTTGGTACCAGACTGTCTATATTTCTAATATAGGTTAGGAAGGTTTTTGGGTATAGTCAAGTACTTGTGAAGTTGGTGTGTCAATCAAGATGGGATTGACCACTCCTCATTAACTTTGGAAAGAGAATGTCTCACTGTATTTCAATTTAGCAAAACCTAGGCCTGGGTAATCCTCATGAGGAGTCATGAGATTTACAAAATTTTGAAATATAATAGAGATGATTGGTATGAGTATTGATAGCTTACTCGAAGTTGTCTTAAGCATTATTGGCCATAGGGATAAATTATATGGTAACTATGGGTCAGGATTCTAAGAATGTTGCTTTACATACATTCGATCTATCCAAACATCGAGTACCATTGTTAGATGGTCATTTTGATTGGTGCCGAAGTTAGTTTTATGCTATCAGTTTAGGTTCAAACCTATGGGGTCACACACATAAGAGCATGTAATCTGATCAGATGGTTAATCAATGATTGAGAATCATTCTAAGATCAAACAATCAATGCGATTGATGTTTGACCTAATGCAAGTATTGTAGGAGGATCGATTAGCAATTGGATTGCTAATTAGCTCAATTTGATTGAACAATCAGGATGAGATCAAGTCTATTTGAATTAGATTTAATTAGAATTAGTTTAGACTTAATTAGATTAAGTTTAATTGATTTATTAGATAAGTAAATTGCAAGAAAAAAATAATTTCTAGTTGGACTAGGATTTGAGTGCACCTAATTCCTAATTAAGTTAGGATTTAAATTAAAATTAAATATAATTTAATCTAATTTAATTAAGCTTTTAATTAGACTAGGATCATCCTTAATTTGATTGCATTTAATTTGGTCTAAATAAGATTGGAATTAGATTCAAAACAGTTTTGACCTAATTAAACAAGAGGAGTTCCAGTTGGACTGGGACTCTCACTCCTTGTGCCACCTTTGAGCCCATGCCCATTTTTTTGTTTCTATATTTTTTCCAAAGTATTCCACACCAATAAGAGCTTCTCCATGCCCCACATATTCTAGTTTTTTGGAATAATTTTTGACTTGGTCAAAGATGGCAATTAGTTTTTTATAGGTTTCTATTTGATAGAGTCCTACTAATCCAAAACACCTCATTCCTTTTTACGCCATATTAACCCACACCCAATATTGATTGTCATCCTTTCTTCTTCTACTTTTGTATGTGGAATGAGAAGGTCTCATGCCTGATTTTGTGGGAGGGACCTCCAAGAGTTCGATGCCCCATAGGAGTCCATAAAATACTTCTTTGACTAGTTCTTTTTGACCTAGTCTTCCTATCATCATGGGATGCCTCCTATTCATTGGTGATGGCATTAAAATCCTGGTGGGTTCTATGGCAAAAACAAGAAGAAAAGAGGCTGAAAGCATGAAGGTTTGGGGAGCCAATTATCTTGGAGAAGGCCCTTTCTTTTGGACATCAAATGTTGATGTCTTGAAGGAACAAAGGTAAGAGAAGATTGTCTTCTCTTATTTTTTCTTTTAAGTATTTTTTTCTTACTCTTTTAAGTATTTTTTATGTGATAAAAACTTAAGAGTCAGAGAGGAATAGGACATAGGGATAAGTGCTCCAAGATGTTGGAGCATGATGATCCTTTTTGGACATGATCTGATCATGTCCTGATGAGAGAGAAGAAGAGAAGAAAGATCTTTTCTTAGGGTTTCTTTGAGAATCCTTTTTCTCTATTTATTTATGAGATTTTTTTATGAGAAAAATTAGAGAATGTTAGATCTAGAAACATGGAAAAAATCTAGAGGAGAAAGTGTTCTCTTCTCCTAACATAGAGATATTTTTAGGATATTAGTCATTGACATCCTGAAAGAGATGATTTGTCTTCTCTTAGGGCTTTTCTCATATGTTTTTAGTTTTGACTTTTAGGAGATCCAAAGGTTGGACTTCTCTCTTATTCTTTCTTGCATTCTTTATCTCTTGGAGTATCCAAGAGATTACAAGAATAATTTTTAGATTAACCATTAGGAGGGTTTTGCGAGAAACTTGTTGGGAATATGCGCTCTTCCCACATGGATCGACGTGGCCATCGGTGATTAGCCAAGCAACAAAAAAGTATTTCTCAAAGATCTCTATAGAAACATGATTAAATAAATCAAGGAATAGAAAAGAAGAGATTTCTAGGAGAAAAGAGCTTTTATTCAGTATATTTCAGCACCTCTTACAACCTTGACCTATTTTCAGTATATATATACTTTACAAAGGGTCAAGCCCAAGCTCATAGAAAAACTTTTCAAACCCAAACAACCCACATATAAAAAAATAATAACCCATAAAAACTAAGTCGGCCCAGTTTTAGACCGAGCTGGCTAACCTGCGACTTGGTCGGCTCAGTCCCTAACCTGCGACTCGGTCGGCTCAGTCTGGGACTGAGTCGACCCAATTATATACCAGACTGAGTCGACCCAATTATATACTATGCCAACAGTCAAAAAACATTGCTATCTATCTAAATTTTCTTCTGAGACCTAGCCGACCCAGTCCTAGACTGAGCCGACCCAGTTCCTAACTGAGCTGGCTCAGTCTCAGAGTGAGCCGACCCAGTTTCTAAACTTTACTATTAAGACTGATTCTTCTTCCGGCTCGCTCCCATCTTTCCATGATCTATCTTCTCATATTTTCAAGACTTGAGAGTGCCACTTCTGAGCTCACATTCTCCATCTTGGTGCTTCTAAATCCTTGTGAACTCATCTCTTCTTAACAGATCCATCCATGCCACACATCTCTAAAAGTTGTCTCTAGGGAGTACCTTCGTGAGTGCATCAGAGAATTCTCCTTGGTATGGATCTTCATCAGTTTCACTTTATCTTCCTTCACCAACTCTCTATTTCTATGGTACCTCACGTCTATATGCTTTGTGCACGCATGATAGACTGGGTTCTATGCCAACAATAGAGCACTCTAACTATCACTGAATAGTGTAACATTGCTCTGCTCCACCCCCAACTCATCAATCAGCCTCCTAAGCTAAAGGGCTTCCTATGCAGCCTCGGTTATCCCAATGTACTCGGCCTCTATGGTAGACAAGACTGTGATTGGTTAAAGAGTTGATCTCCAAAACACCGGTCCACCATATATGCAGAAGAGGTATCCAGTAGTAGATCTCCTTGTATCAAGATCACCAGCATAATTTGCATCAACAAATCCTTCCAGTGGACCTAAACCTTTATACATCTTCATAGATTATTCTCCAAATCCTTTCGGCTGCCCACCAAACACCAAACCATAATCCCTTGTTCCATGCAGATATCTCAATATTCATTTCAATGCTTTCTAGTATTCCTTCCCAGGGTTAGCCATTATCTACTAACCGTGCTCATAGCATGTGCTATATCTGATCTACAGCACACCATAGTGTACATCACACTGCCTATAGCATTTGCATAAGGGACTCGTTCCATGTACTCTCTCTCCTCTTTTGACTGGGGGCACTGTTACTTGGAGAGAGATATATGGCTCGGCAATGGCATCTCTATAGGTTTGGCCTTCTCCATCCCAAACCTCTCTAGATCCTTCTAGACATACTTTTCTTATAACAAATGGAGCACTCCTTTGCACCTATCTCTGCAAATCCCCATTCCAAAGATTTTCTCAGGTAGATCCAAATCTTTTATCTCAAATTTAGATGATAATATCCTTTTCAACATTTTCACAGCATCCATGCTTCTACTAGCTATGAGCATATCATCTACATACAATAATAGGTACAGGGCATCCTCCTCATCTACATCCTTGACGTACAGATAACAATCATGTTGACATCTGCTGAAACCCAGGCTCAAGACAAAGCTATCAAACCTTCGATACCACTGACGAGGGGATTGTTTCAAGCCATACAAAGACTTTTTGAGTAAACACACCTTTTCTTTCTGTCCCATCTTCATGAAACCATCTGGCTACTTCATGTAGATTCTTTCCTCCAAAGTCCCATGAAGGAAGGCCATCTTCATGTCCATCTATTCTAATTTCATGTTATGCTGTGCCACCAGTGACAACAAAACTCGAATAGATGTATGACCTACCATAGGAGAGAAAATTTCTATGTAGTCTATCCCTTCCCTTTGTGAGTATCCCTTTACTACCAGCCTTGCTTTGAATCTAACTCCACTTTGTTCTGAAGGTGCTTCTTTCTTTATGAACACCCACTTTAAGCCAATAGGTCGAGCACCCTTTGGAAGATCCACCAGCTGCCATGTCTGATTCTTCTCAAGTGATTCCATCTCCTCCATCATGGCCTGCATCCATGAATCATGATCCTCACTCTCCATGGCCTCTGCATAATTTTCTGGATCTCTATTAGCAGTGATGAGTGCATAGGAGATAACCTCATCAATGCCATATCTGATCGGTCTCCTAATAGTATGCTGGGGCTTGTGCAAAGCCACTTCCACTGGCACATCTCTACCTGATGTCTGTGGCTGCTCCTGCACATCTGTCTAAACTGCTAGCCCTCCATGCTGATTTTCAATTTGAGATAATACTTTTCTACCCAACTCCACCTCAACAGGAACACTCCTGTAAGTGGATGTAACCTGCATGCCATCATTATCTGATTGGCCACCGCTGTTTACCTTTGTTTTCCTAGTTCTATCTATCTCAGACCTCCTCAAGATGCTCTTCTCATCAAAGATAACATTCCTGCTGATCATTGACTTCTGTGCCTGAGAGTCCCACAGCAGATACCCCTTGACTCCTTATGGATACCCTATGAATGTCATCTTTTGAGATTTTGGATCCAATTTACTCATCTTGGTTGACTCCACATGTGCATAGGCTGTGCAACTGAAGACTTTCAGGTGGCCAAGCTCCACCTTCTTTCTACTCTAGTTCTTTTCTGGAATGCCTCCATTCAGCTTATAATGAGGGGACCTATTCACAAGAAAATAAGAAAAAGTTAGAGCATCACCCCAAAAGAACTTTGGGAGTGATGTCTACAGCCTCAAACTCTGTGCCTTCTTAGTCAGTGTCTGCTTTATCCTCTCCATGACACCATTCTGCTGAGGAGTCATCCTCATCATGTAATGGCGTTTAATGCCATTTTCCTCATAGTACCTACTAAACTCCAGGCTAGTATACTCCCCTCCATTGTCCGATCTCAGACACTTTACCTGTCTCCCTAACTCCTCTACTTCAGCTCTCCAGGCTCTGAACCGGACAAACACCTCTAATTTTTCTCTAATCAAATAAACCCATACCTTCCTTGAAAAATCATCAATAAAAGTAATAAAGTATTTTTTCCCATCTTTAGCTGATACAGGAGCTGGTCCCCACACATCTGAGTGCACTAAATCCAGCACTCCCTAGTTGCGCTTAGTACTTATGGCAAACTTCATCCTATGCTATTTGCCAAAGATACATGGCTCATAAAGATCTGTGCCCTCCTTCTTCAAGACTAGGATCATATCTCTTCTGCTTAGTTCTATGACCCACGGTCACTCATATGATCCATCCAATAGTGCCACAGCCAATATAAAATCTGCTCCTCCTATGCCACTGCTAGCACCTCTGCATTATCATTTACCACTGAGCCTTCCATTCTATAAAGATTATTGCTCAGTCTTCTACCTCTCATCACCACTAAAGCTTTCTTGAAAATTTTCAGACATCCACTTCCAGCCTGGCTACTAAAAGCATAATCCTACTCCTCCAAGTAGCCAAAAGAAATCAAATTCTTTTTCAACTTTGGTAAATGCCTGATAATTGATAATGTATGAATGATCTCGTCATACATCCTCATCCTGATAGAGCCAATTTCAGCTACTTTGCATGGGTGATCATCTCCAAGGCTGACACTTCCATCATCGTCCTTCTGGTAGGTAGCAAACCACTCTTAATGAGAAGTATAGTGGTGCGAGCATGCTGAATCTAATATCCACATAGTATCGCACTCTATGGATCTATCTGATACAACTAGCAGGTCTTCTCCACTGCTCACAAAAGCTGTATCATCTTTCTTGCTAACCTTCCCTTTTTCTAATCTTAAAAGGGGATAATCTCTCCTCAAGTATGCAGGCAGATGACATTTATAATATTTCAATGTCATCTTCCTCTAATCATGAGACTTTGACCTACCCTTAGATTTTGCTCTTGTCTTTTCATTTGATCTTTCCTGTCTTTCATTCACAGCCAAGATCTCAGACTTAGGGTCTCCCTTGTAGATCTTCTCCCTTTGCTTATTTGATCTGAGCACACCAACAACCTCTTCATAGTTTAGGGTCTCCTTTCTACAAACTAGAGTTGTTATGATACCACCATACGAACCTGGGAGAGAACATAATAGTAGCAATGCCCGATCCTCCTCGTCAATCTTCACATCCAAACTCATCACCTCAGAACACACTTGATTGAACCTTTGGATATGTGCAACAAGATCTCCACCTTCAAGCATCCTCAACTATACAGCTATTTCTTTAACCATAGCTTGTTCATCATGTTCTTCCCCAAGTATGTGTTCTCCAATCTCTCTCAGGCCCTTTTGCTATAGTCTATGTGCAAATCTCGGACAAAACCTGATCGACCAAGTACATCTGGATTGTGCTAAAAGCAATTTTCTCCAACTTTTCTCAATCCTCAGCACTGATCTTTTTCGGTCTTTCTTTTGTCAAGATCTTGTAGATCCTTTGTTGAACCAACAAGTCCTTTACTCTTTGCTGCCATAGGATAAAGTTTTCCTTGCCATCGAACTTCTCAAAATTCATCTTAAATTCACTTGATCCCATGACTTCGAACAAGTCAAGAACAGATCCCTAACATCCTTCACGATCACACACTAGTAAAACTATCCTTCAAAGAAGATCTAACTAGCCCTAGATCCTTTTTCCAAACTTCTATATCATCGTTCCTCTGTATAAATAATCTTCACCTCAATCTAGAGACAACCACGAAGCAAACTAAAAGTTTTAGGATAAAACCTGGTGCAACAGATCTTGGAGGTAGTAAATCCTAGGTGTCTTCCTTCCTTCCATGCAACACCGCTCTGATACCAAATATTAGGAATATAGGAGAGGATTTTCTTCACTTGGATTTGAACTGATTCTGCTTGTGACATCACAGCATGGGCTATATCAGGTCATGTACATAGCATGGCATACCAATGAGAACTCCCTATGCAAAAGCCATAAAGGAATCTTTGCTCAATGCCATTCTATATTCCTCAGGTGTGCTGGAGCACCATACTTCTTGGAAACGATGAGAATACCATGTCTGAAAGGTATAATCACCCTAGACGTTTTCCATACTAAACCTCTTTAGTACTTTCTCTTTTACATCTTCTCGTGAAAGTCCTAGCATCCTATTTCGTCCTATCCCTATAGCAACCTTAATCCTAGAATAAGATGCTTCGCTAGGTCTTCATGGAAATTCCTGACAACCATACATTTGACTATTGTCAATCATGGGAACGTTATTCCCGGAGGATGTCATCCAAGGTACAATACGAGGAAGACAAAACAGCGCATCCCACTGCTTTGAAAACACACGATTTCTCTTCAATTTTTTATGAAACCAAACATTTTGATCACATCATTGAAAAAGTGTTCCAACTCCGAGATGCCTTGCTTAAGTCATATATGGACCTTGCAACTTGCAAACCTTAATATCAGTACAACTGGACGTAAAACTAGCGGCTGTTCCATATAGATATCTTCCTCAAGATATCCATTTAAGAATGCCCGTTTTCAAACGTCCATTTGCCATAATTCATAATCGAAATAGGCCTACAAAGAAACGGCAAGACACAACAATACCGTCGAGCCCAGATTAGCGCAATTAACCTAACCCACCGCATACCGCCCCCACTAAGCTGCAGAAACAGGTATCCTGATAGTCATGCATTAGCGTTGAACTAAACCTTTTGCCACTAGTCTACGTCCTTGAACTGTACCATCACACACACATTCCCATCTGCACCAATCTTTCTCTGACAGATCCATTTTATACCCAATAGTACTATACCTTCTGGTGGATCTACCAAGGTCCCAGACTTGGTTTAAGTGCATCGAGTCAATTTCTAATGCATTGCCTTTAGCCATTTCTCAAGTCGATATCTGATATCGCCTAGTTTGTACGGTTTTGGGATCATCACCATGAGCACTATTGGCTACGAGGAACGTTTCCTCTACTTTCTTCCTGAAAATAAATACCTAGGTATCTCTTAGGGGACGAAAAACTCTTTCCGATCTCGAGGTGGAGGATGGTATATTTTATTGCTCAACCTAATTTTTTGGTTTCAGTTGGTCCTTAGCTCATTGTACTTGTGAGACTTTTTCATCAATCTAGATTTTGCCTTCCAATGCGCTGAACTTTGAATAAACTAATTTTTTAAGAAAAAGATGGCAATGTTGATACTCAAACAATACATTGTGGTATTCTGAAATGTAAGAAATAATATCCTAAAGACTTTTAGGAAATCCTATGAAATCGCGCTCTGAAGGACCTAAATCTAAGTTATTCCGCTTGTTGTTTTTGAACATGAGCCGAACAACCCCAAATTCCTGAGATGACTTAGACTTGGTTTCTACTGTGGCCATATCTCATACGGTGTGGTAAGGACGATTTTAGAGAGAACGCTATTCAGTAGATAAATTGAAGTTAACAACTGAGTATCCCAAGAAAATAGGGAGTCTATGAGCGCTCATCATGGATCGAACGATATCCAATAGGGTCTTGATTTCTCATCTATTTCTCCGTTCTGAAATCCCGTTGAGTTGCGGTGTTCCTGGGTGGAGTCCGTTGAGAAGACTATGCCATTTTTTCTTTAGATAGTCCTAGGATTTCTTGGCTAGGTAATTCACCTCCTCGATTGAATCGAAGAACCTTAATGGAATTTTCCAGTTATTATTTCTACTTACATGTCTGAAATTCTTTGAACTTTCAAAAGCTTCAACTTTATTCTCATGAGATACACATATCCATACCTAGATAGATCATCAGTAAAGGTAATGAAGTAGAATAAAATTGCCTCTGCCAGTTACATCAATGGGGCCGCACACAATCAGTATGTACTGGGAAGGAGCATCTGTGGCCCTCTCCCCATCCAACAAAAGGGAGTTTAGCATTTTGCCTTGAAGACAGGATTCACAAGTTGGATATGAACTCAGAAAGTCAATGGACTCAAAGCTAATTTTCATCCATTTATTGATCCTATCTTCTGCTATAATGACCTAATCTCAGGTGACATAGATATCTCTTCATTTGACTATCTCTAGGTCATTTGGCATCACGTTTGCTCATAGTTAGAATAGGTAAAATCAATATGTAATGTTTGAATCAAAGCACCAAGTTAATAAGGAAACCATTGCAATTTTTATTCTTCATACATAAAAAAAAAAAATGTTACAATGGATCTTAAAGAAGTAATCCACATCAGCCTTCTTGTGCTAAGCATGAAACAAAATCAAATTTCTGCTAGCTACAGGCACATAATAGATAGTCTTTCAAAAACTAAGTCTAAAACTAGAATGGTAATCGAAGAGGGTATGTTCCCGGCTACTGCGCAACTTTTGCTCCATACTGACGTGTAGGATCAGTCTTCTCATCCTCAACCTCCTGCTATCCTCAAGACCGCTGATGAAGTGCGCTAAGATGAGCCAACTAGAACCAAAGTCAAGCACCCAACCTGGATGTAGAAAAAATCAATAAGGTTATACTCATAAATGGGCATACCTCAGAAGGACTTCCTTCCTGTTCTTCAAGGGTGGCAGTATGTATGGAGTTCTGCTTTCAATGGCCATCGCTGTTCAATGGAAACACTTTTCTTTGCCAGTCAGCTTCATCTTCGACTCTGCCTTCTTCCTCTTTGTTCCTTCACACCTTTTGCTTTTCACAAAGGACCTTTCTTTTTTTTTTTTTCATAAGACTTTCTTTTGGAAGAAAGTCCATTCCATAGCAAAAATTGAGCCTTTAAAACCTTCATAGAAAGACTCAACGGACCAGGCATATTCATTAAATTCGTCAAGGGTTTTGAAGTTTATGCATGTGGTAATTCATGATGAATTGCCGCATATGCATCAGTTAAGGATATGTAGAATAATGTAATCGTTCTGTAGGTCCAAGTCTAACTTCACACCGAGCTTCTCAAAAGCTCCTCCATGTCCTTGATCATTGTCAGCAGTGATCTTGGACTGACTGCCCATCCGCATCTTAGCCTTAAAAAGTCATTTCGTGACTTGATATTTGGCTGCGCGACTCTATTCACCAACATCTCCTGCAGGTGAGCCAAATATTTGGCGAGCCATCTTGAATATCCTCATGTTGGCCGCTGGAGCTCAGATCAGACATCGGCCCAACATGTAATATCTGGCCTTAATTATGCTTTGTCTATCCAATTTTTCAAAGACGCTCTCCTGTCAATAGATGGCGGACTGGTAAGGGTGGAAGGTCCTGGTCCAGTACAGGGTTTAAGCTCTCAAAACCTAAAACTATTTTTGTAGTTTCCTGAGCCAATCTTTATAATTGGATTCCGGTCAGTCTATGTGTGTCCAGGATTACAGCTAAATGGGTTGGATTGCAGACATTTTTCTGTATGAGAAGTCAAAGATTCTAGTTAGATATTATAATTATGACTTGCCAATTTATTTAAAAATTATTAGTTTTTAAATAAATTAGCTCTCACTATTTTTTTGGATCCCTACACTTCTCTCTGTAGAGATGCGAAAATATCCATGCTTAATGATTCTAGTGGGCGGTGCAGTCTCACCAAACTGACTCATCACCTCAACCTAACAGTTATTGTTGATGGGTTAGTCAATGAGTGAACAACTTCTTGTTCAATGAATTCTCTCTAATCATGGTGGCACCCAAACTTGGTCTAATTCATGAATCTCCACGTATCAGGGAATATTGATCCACTCCTTAAGTTATGTCAACCACCATTTGTCATGACTGAGGTTCTACATTGAGTCAATCTTCACCGTATTCCAAAATATTAGCAGCCCAACTCATCCCTCCAGCCCATAGCATCAATGCTAATAAATGTTGCGATTTTTCGAGTGTCAATCTGAGGCCACTATATCCAGTCGAGAATAATTCAACCCCGAAGGGCCCGACACTCTACAAGGTTGGTGAAACCTCAGACCTTAATCTTTACTATAGGAGAATTGATTCAGGTCCATTAAACTAGACTTACAATAGCATAACATACATGGGACTGAACACTAGTGGCATGGGTTTGCTCAGATTATTGACCACCTCAATCAGAACTGTGTCAACAGATATGCCTAAGTAAGTGAGACCGGTGGAAGAATATGCCATTAATCATACAAGAATGCATTCAGGTCGAGTAGCTTCCAATTAAAAATCAGTCCAGTCGTCATGTCCAAACTTACCTTTAGACACCAAATTGTTGAGTAGAACTAATTATGTTGGCCTACAATCCAGACTCTAACCTCTGAGCCTAATTAGTCTTGCTTGATCTGACTCGATCTTGACCCAGACTTAATCCTATTAGGTATCAATTTGAGCATTGTTGACCATCTAACCAACTCTTGATTCGATTTTGATCAACCGCTTAGACCTAATTAAGCTACTCCAAGCCCGAACCGTATTATGAAATATGTCTTAGATCTGAAATTCTCAATTTTAGATCTAATTGACATCCATTAATCTTAATTTTTTTAATTAAGTAGGTTCATAAATAAAATATGCACAATAAATCCTAGGATTTCAGGATCTAGGGTTTTGCAGAAAGTAAGTTTTGGGTTTCTGATTAAGGACGAACATGTAGCATGCCTACACATCATAAGAACACCCCGTCGAATGGAAAGAGAGGGCCTTTAAACCCTTCTTCATTCTTATGATTGGACGGCCAAGAGGAACGCCTTAATCAGGAACATGCAATACTACAAAACAGTTTTAGATCTATATCATATATCTCATATACAAATTAGATCTAATCATGGCATATTTTGCATACATCTCATGTATCGTATCATGCATATTTTCAGACCTAAATTATCTCATAATAATCTAAAAAAATAGATTTAAATCGATCTGATCAAAATAAATTCTAATCTAGACAATTATGTAGAACTATTCTACAACTAGTCTAGACATGCATCTATCATATCTCATATGATATTTAAAATTAAATAATTTTTATTTACTATTTTTTAGATGTTATTATAACTATTATAATATCAAAAAATAGTAAATAAATAGATCTAAAATATGATTTAATCAGATTAAATCAAAAACATGCAAGACTATTCTATAGAACTATTCTATTTTAGAACTAGTCATGCATATTTTCTAATCTTAGATCCAAATAATTTAATTTTATTTTTTTTCTAATTTTAGATCTGATCACATCTCATGTGACATCTAAAATCACTTATTTTCTGATTAAAATAAATTTAAAATTAGATCTAAATACTTTTAGAACCTAGCTCTGATACCAGTTGAAGGGAAATTCTAATTTTTTGGATCAGGTTTGTTCAGATCTGATCAGATCAAGAGATATATTTCAAAATTTTTTTTCTTTGATCCTAATCAAATCTGAGATATTGTAGATTTGATTATTATTATTTTAGAAATAAAATAAAATCTAGATAAATTAAATTTACCTTGATATGGGTAATCCTATTACCCATTGATGATCCTGTATGCAGCGAAAGGTTCTGGATCTAGCCACGCAAGTGCCTGGCCTCTACCAATATCCACTTGGGTTGGATCTAGAGATCCTCTTCTTTTCTATCATGTCTCCAAAAATCAAATCTGGATCTGATCTGGAGGATCTTCAAAACTCCTTTTGAAGATCAGCGGTCGTCCTTTGCAGCAGTGCAGCCTTCTAGCTTTCACTCACCTTTCTTTGATCTGGATCGTGCCAACCAAGCTCCAAAACTCTTTTAGACATGGAGAGGAGAGGGAGAAGGTGGGTTTGGCATGGAGGAAGAGAGAAGAGGCAGCCTTGGGGCATGGGGAATTGTGATTCAATCATGCTTTGAGTTGGGCGTAGGGTCTTATTTATAGACAAAGCGTGATCCAACTACTCTTCTTCCCAACCAATCACAACTCTTTATGAAATCAGATCTAAATCTGATTGGTGGGAATAGAGTCCCTTGAATTCCTCTTCTAGAGGTGTCTAAGACTAGTCAAGTTGTTCTTAGGAGAACTCTAATTGAATCCAAAAAGGAGATGGAGTCCCTGTCCAACAGGGACTCCTAGGCCTCCAACTTGGGCACACGCCAAGTGGCGTGGCCCTCTTCTTGCCAAGGTTCTGGCAGGGGGACAGGCCCCCACCAGCTCTCCAATAGGTGCGTGACATTGGTCAAAAGTCAAAGTATCAGTGGTCAACTTTGACCAGTCAAAGGTAGACTTTTGACCAAAGTCAAAGAACAAGAAATGGCAGGTGACCAAAAATGGAGGTAATGTCTTACAAAATAAGACAACCTTTTCTGACTTGGACAACTCCAGTAACCATATGAAGGCCTCTGATTGAGCACAAACTCCTTTGGCTTAGTCAGGACAATTATTTATGATAAAAAGAAGAACTTAGGTTCAATCGAGTATAGCATGATTTCTTGAACCTAATTGAATCTCATTTGATCAATTGAACTGATCAGTTCAATTGATGATCACCAGATTCAACCCTTGTTTGTGTGACCCAGTTAGGTTCAGTTCTGTATGGTAATGGGATATGTCATGATCTCTATCATCGACATCATCGAAACTCCTTTCGATGGATCAGAACTCTTCTGATTCGAACAGCTAGAATGATCGATCATCTAAATCATTCTAATTGCTCCAAAATCCATCAGTGACACCTAGCAGTATATGGTGGAAACCATCAGAGCCGTGCAAACCTTTGGTGCAGCCCTGTGTGATTAAGTCCTTCTATCTTGAGCCCTGATCAATTAGGGTTAAGGTAAACTCGTCAAACCCTAGTTTCTATCATATGATGTAATCATTCGATCGAGTCGATGTAAAAATCTAAATAGAAACTCTTTCTATTATTTCACTCTACCATGGCCATGGACTTTTGAACTTGATTCTCATGATTATCATAGGGCTGCTCCTCTACCACCGAGGTAGATAGATTCCATCTTGATGCCATCCAGTTCCTACAATGAACATGCTATAGCCAACATACACCTCAGGATTTCATATGGCTAGGAGATCGAGTAATGGTGTAGTCAAACTATAACACCCTCAAGGTGAACTACCGATGCATCTCAGGTCAAAGAACCAGACACACCACTGCAGCATCGAGTCAGTCTTCAGAGAAGGTAGACTCCTAATGACTACTCGAGGTGGTGACGCTCAATGCCCTCGTTCTCTAACGAGTACTGTATCTCTCGCTCGGTGTCTCCACACCTAGACTCAAGACTCATCTACTAAAGAGAAGCAATTGTACACCAACCTTTCGGATCAATCACTATCCTCGTGATGATCCTATGGTCGGGAGCATTTTATGAGTTAACAATGATTATTCATGTCTTAAATTTTCAACTCTTGAAAATATGAATTATCATTATCATTAACTCAAAGGATGTATCACAGATACTAAATACACATATGTGATAGAAAATAATCCATTTTATTGATTATAGTCAAAATTATAATTTTGCCCCTAGAAGTGTATTACAAGTGCCAGCCAATTCTGGCTTCTAGGGCATATATATCTAACATATGATACCCCAATAAAATGGGATAGTACAGAGAAAGAATAGGACACTTGAAGAAATGGCTCTTACCATGCTATGTGAAAGCCACCTTCCAAAGTATTTTTGGGTAGAGGCAATTAACATAGCATGTTATATTTTAAATCATGCTCTAATTAGACCAATTTTAAAGAAAATATCTTATGAACTTTGGAAAGAAAGAAAATCCAACATTGCATATTTTCATGTTTTCGGTTGTTGATGTTTTATTTTAAATAACGGTAAAGATAAGTTAGGAAAATTTGATACTTAATCAGATGAAATAATTTTTCTTGGTTACTCTACTTCTAGTAAAGCCTTTAGAGTATTCAATAAAGGGATCTTAGTTGTAGAAGAATTAATACATGTTATTTTTGATGAGACTAATGATCTTCCAATGAGGAAGAGAGATGGTATTAATGATGCAGGTCAAAATATTAAAGGTGAGCTCACTATAAAGGAGTCATCAGTCCAAAATGATAAGAAACTTAAAGATAAAAAGGAGGATAAAGATAAGGAACAACAAGATCAACCAGAATAATCCAAAGGGATAAATGACCTTCCAAAATAATGAAGGTATATTCACAATCATCCTAAAGAACTCATCATTGGTGATCCTACATATGGGGTAAGAACTTAATCCTCACTTAGAGATGTAAATAATTATTTTATCTTTGTCACTCATTTTGATCCAAAATCTATTGATGAAGCAAAAAAAGATCATAATTGGATAAATGCAATACAAGAAGAACTTAATTGATTTAAAAGAAATAATGTATGGACCATTGTTGAAAGACCAAAAGATTATCCTATAATTGAAACTAAATGAGTGTTTAGAAATAAATTAGATAAAAATGAAAATGTCAGAAGAAATAAAGCAAGATTAGTAGCTAAAGGGTATAACCAACAAGAAGAAATTGATTTTGATGAGACTTTTGCATCTGTTGCTAGACTAGAAGCTATAAGGCTCTTACTTGCTTATGCCTATTTTATGAACTTCAAATTATTTCAAAAGGATGTAAAAAGTGCTTTTCTAAATGGTTTTATTATGCAAGAAGTATACGTAGAACAGCCCCATATTGGAAAATATGCAGAATTTTAATGCTTGAATTTCCAAATTTTTTCAAAATAAATTATAGTGGAAGATATAGATTAAACTATTTAATCTACAAAAGCATGTAATCTAATTACTAAATCCTACATCTAGGACCTATAACATGTCATAATGCATACATAAATCTAAAAATAAATATTTTGGTATTGATCAAATCAATACCCTAGATCTAGAGCAGTTATAGATCTAAACCCTAGATCGCATATAGGTGAGGAAGAGATTAGATCTCTTACCTTCGCATGGGTCAAGAACTTCACAGTTGATTCCATTATAGTCCTTTGTTGCTTGGAGCTATACACGCATCTAGTCTTTACAAGTAATCCATACAAAGCTGTCAACATAGATCGAAGGTTCATCAAACAAAAATCTACTTGAAGTGCTAGTTCTGTGAGCTCAGAAGTGGCACTTCCAAGTCTTGAAAACATGAGAAGATAGGTCATGAAATGATAGGAGCGAGCCGAAAGAAGAATCAGTCTCAATAGTAAAGTTCAGAAACTAGGCTGGCTCACTCTGAGACTGAGTCGGCTCAGTCCAAGACTGGGTCAGCTAGATTTTAGATGAAAATCTAGATAGAAAGCAGCATTTTTGGACTATTGGCATGGTACATAACTGGGTCAGCTCAGTCTGGGACTGAGCCGATCTAGTTGCAGGTTAGCCGGCTCAGTCTAAAACTGAGTCGATCTAGTTGCAGGTTAGCCAGCTCAGTCTGAAACTAGGCTGGCTCAATTTTTATGGGTTATTATTTTATGTACGTGGGTTGTTTGGGTTTGGAAAGTTTTTCTATGAGCTTGGGCTTGACCCTTTGTAAAGTATATATACTGAAAACATGTCAAGATTGTAAGAGGTGCTGAAATATGCTGAAAAAAAGCTCTTTTCTTTCGAAAATCTTTTCTTCTCTTCTTTTCTATTCCTTAATTTATTTGATCATACTTTCGTAGAGATCTTTGAGAAGTACTTTCTTATTGCTTGGCTAATCACCGACGGCCATATCGATCCGTGTGGAAAGAGGTA
>QRFJ01000979.1:0-32596 GCA_006176705.1 Cocos nucifera | reverse complement strand
CTTGAAGCAAAAGATGGAGGGATGGTCACCTTTGGAGATAATAGCAAAGAAAAAATCATTAGAGTAGGTAACATTGATATCACTCCCTCCACATTTATTGAAAATATTTTGCTAGTAGATGATCTCAAGCATAATCTTTTAAATATTAGTCAATTATGTGATAAGAGTTTTAAAGTTATATTTGAATCTACCTTGTGCATTGTAACTAGTCCCAATAATGATGGCATGAGATTTATTAGATATAGGCATGGCAATATTTATATGGTAGACTTGAATGATTTATCTTTGTAAAACATGCAATGCCTAGTAGCCATGAATGCCAAAATTAGTGAGACTAGTCGGCTTTGGCACCGTAGGCTCGCACATGTTAGTATGCACTCCCTTTCTAAACTTATCAAGAGAGATTTAGTTGTTGGTCTATCTAAACTAAATTTTGAAAAGGATAAAATATATGATGCATGTCGAAAAGGATAAAATATATGATGCATGTCAACTGAGAAAACAAACTAGAGCTTCATTCAAAAGTAAAAATATTATTTCAACTTTTAGGCCATTGAAATTATTACATATGGATTTATTTGGACCCACTAGAACAACAAGCTTAGGTGGAAAAAGATATGATTTTATGATTATTGATGATTTCTCTTAATTTACATGAATTTTATTTTTGGCATCGAAAGATGAATCTTTTTCAGCTTTTACTAAGTTTTATCAAAAAGTTTCAAATGAAAAAGGTCTTCCAATTATTAGAATTTATAGTGATCATGGCATTGAGTTTGAAAATTATGATTTTGAAAAGTTTGTGATGAAAAGGGCATTGATCATAATTCTTCTACACATATGATGAAGGAAAATCCTGATTTCTCGGACCAGGTTCATTCAGATCTGATCAGATCAAGAGATATATTTCAAAAAATTTTTTCTTTGATCCTAATCAGATCTAAGATATTTTAGATCTAATTATTATTATTTTAGAAATAAAATAAAATCTAGATAAATTAAATCAGATTTAATTTACCTTGATATGGGTAATCCTATTACCTGTTGATGATCCTGTATGCAGCGAAAGGTTCTGGATCTAGCCATGCAAGTGCCTAGCCTCTACCGGTATCCACTCAGGCTAGATCTGGAGATGCTCTTCTTTTCTATCATGTCTTCAAAAATCAGATCTGGATCTGATCTGGAGGATCTTCAAAACTCCTTTTGAAGATCAGCAGTTGTCCTTTGCAGTAGTGCAGCCTTCTAGCTTTCACTCGCCTTTCTTTGATCTGGATCGCACCAACCAAGCTCCAAAACTCTTTTGGACATGGAGAGGAGAGGGAGAAGGTGGGTTTGGCATGGAGGAAGAGGGAAGAGGTAGCCTTGGGGCATGGGGAATTGTGATTCAATCATGCTTTGAGTTGGGCGCAGGGTCTTATTTATAGACTAAGCGTGATCCAACTCCTCTTCTTCCCAACCAATCACAACTCTTTGTGAAATCAGATCTAAATCTGATTGGTGGGAATGAGTCTCTTGATTCTCCTTAGAGGGATGCTAAGATCAGTCAAGTTGTTCTTAGGAGAACTCTAATTGAATCCAAAAAGGAGATGGAGTCCCTGTCCAACAGGGACTCCTAGGCTCCTCCAACTTGGGCACACGCCAAGGGTGGCGTGCGCCCTCTTCCTTGCTAGGTTCTGGCAGGGGGACAGGCCCCCACCAGCTCTCCAATAGGTGCGTGACATGTGGTCAGAAGTCAAAATGTCAGTGGTCAACATTTGACCAGTCAAAGATAGACTTTTGACCAAAGTCAAAGAACAAGAAATGGCAGGTGACCAAAAATGGTAGGTAATGTCTTACAAAATAAGACAATCTTTTCTGACTTGGACAATCTCCAGTCAGACCATATGAAGGCCTCTGATTGAGCACAAACTTCTTTGGCTCGGTCAGGATAACTTATTTATGATAGCAAAAGAAGAACATTAGGTTCAATCGAGTGCTAGCGCGATTTCCTTAAATCTAATTGAATCTCATTTAGATCAATTGAACTAGATCAGTTCAATTGATGATCACTAGATTCAAGCCCTTGTTTGTGTGATCCAGTTAGGTTCACTTCTATATGGTAATGGGATATGTCATGATCTCTATCATCGACATCATCGAAACTCCTTTCGATGGATCAGAACTCTTTCGATTCGAACAGCTAGAATGATCGATCATCTAAATCATTCTAATTGCTCCCAAAATCCATCAGTGACACCTAGCAGTATATGGTGGCAACCCATCAGAGCTAAACGTGAACCTTTTGGTGCAGCTGCCTGTGTGATTAAGTCCTTCTATCTTGAGCCTCGATCAAATTAGGGTTAAGGTAAACTCGTCAAACCCTAGTTTCTATCTTATGATGTAATCATTCGATTCGAGTCGATGTGAAAATCTAAATAGAAACACTTTCTATTATTTCACTCTCCATGGCCATGGACTTCTGGACTGATTCTCATGATTATAATAGGGGCTGCTCCTCTACCACCGAGGTAGATAGATTCATCTTGATGCCATCAGTTCTATCAATGAACATGCTATAGCCAACATACACCTCAAGGTTTCATATGGCTAGGAGATCGAGTAATGGTGTAGTCAAACTATAACACCCTCAAGGTGAACTATCGATGCATCTCAGGTCAAAGAACCAGACATACCACTGCAGCATCAAGTCAGTCATCGACGAGAAGGAGATCCTCTCTTCTTTTTTTTTAATGATGAATTAAGATTCATCACCAGTCATATGTCTCAAACATTCACTATCAAGATACTAATTTCTTTTTTATCCTTGGGGTGCAAGATATACCTATAAAGAAAATCAGGTTTTAACTTTATATATCCAAGCTTTCTTGGATCCTTTTTGGTTAGTTATAATGATTCTTTTAGGAACCCACACCATTTTTACATGAGAGCTACCAATTTTTTTAGAGTAGCATGCAAAAGATTTATGGCCTAATTTACCACAACTAAAACATGAAATAGTAATTTGAGGAGAGTTCATAAATATGTTCTTCAAAAATTTCTATTTCTTTAGTGGGTTATAACCAAGACTCGCTTTATCATAAACAACCCTTTGGTTTTCTAGAATTATATTTAATTTATTTAAACTTAAGGTAAATTTATCTACTATAGGTTTTAACTTATTTACTTTAGTTTTTAAGTTCTAATTTTCTTGAATTAAATTTTTGTTTTTAGTTGAAGTATCTTTCTTTTATTTGAGTAAATATTGATTTTGTTTTTTTAGCTCTTTGTTCTTTAATCCTAACTTCTTTGGATCATCTAAAAAATCATTAAAAGTCTCTTGCAATTCATCAATTGTAAAGTCATTTAAGGATTCAGATGTTACCTTATTTTCATGTGCCATGAGACAAAGTTTGGCTTCTTCATGGGTGTCATCATTAGATTTTGATTCATCGCTATCACTCCAAGTTGCCACCATAGCCTTCTTTTTGAATTTCTTAGGGACCTTCTTAAGTTGAGGACAGTCAGATCTGAAGTGCCCTAGCTTCTTGCATTCATAACATATAAGGGATTGCTCCTTCTCCTTCTCTTTGCTTGGCTCCCCCTTGGCTAATGGTTTTCTTTTTACTCCTTGCCTTCTTTTCTTCGTAAACCTCTTAAATTTTTGAGTGATGAGTGTAGGCTCTTCATCTTCATCTTCATTATTTGATTAGTCTGAATCTTCCTCTTTTTAAGCAATGGATTTGAGAGCAATAGTCTTCTTCTTTTTGCTTTCTTCTTCGCTATATTGTCTCATGGTGAGTTCATGTGTCATAAGTGACCCAAGAAGCTCCTCCAATGGCAGGGTTTTAAGATCCTTTGTCTCTTGAATCACAATGACTTTAACTTTTTAAGTTCTTGGTAGAAACCTAAGTACCTTTCTCACAAGATCACTATCAGTATAGGACTTATCAAGACTCTTAAATCCATTAATGATATCAGTAAAATGAGTAAACATTTGGGTTATAGACTCATCAGGTTTCATTTTGAAAAGTTCATATTTATGGACAAATATGTTGATTTTAGACTCTTTTACCTGATTTGTACCTTCATTGGTTACCTCTAGTCTATCCCATATTTCTTTAGCAAAATTACATGTGAAAATTATTTTGAATTCATTTACATCTAGAGCACAATACAAATATTCATAGCTTTTGCATTAAGTTGTACCATCTTTTTGTCAACTTCATTCCACTTATTTTAAAGTTTGGGAATGTCCTTCCCATCAGTTTATTTTATGGGTAAGTGAAATACATTCACTATGACACTCCATATGTCACAGTCAAGAGCTTGAATAAAAATTTTCATCTGAGCTTTCTAATAGAAATGCGATGTTATCATTAAGACACTATATTTATCAGTTTAATCTAACTTCTTAAAATAATTAAAAATACATAGATAGCAATGAGTCGGATCGAATCCACAGAGAAGGTAGTATTATTAGATTTGAAATCTTTGATTTTATAAAAGAAAAAAAAAAGATAAGAGTTTTGGGATTAAAAGTGAAGTCAAAAAATAAGAAATAAAAATTAAAAGGTGTAGAAATTTAAACTTGGTACTAAGATCTACTAGTTAGATCTTAGCATCTACTTGCAATAAAATAAAAAGTAATAATCAAAGTGCAGAAATTAAATTACAATAAAAATAAAGAGCATGAAATTAAAGAGCATAAAAATAAATATTACATTAAAAAATTTATAATTTAAATATAAAATAAAAAAATAAAATAGATTGATCTCTGATCTTGAATCGTCATTGGTGGAAAATGGTGTAGAAGCCTAGCTCTTCTTCTCGGCACCCATTGCTTTGAAGCAGCCATTAATCCATAACCTGGCTTCTCCTATACCAAAGCTTCACCTTAATTTGAGATATTTGTTTTGAAGGCTTGGGGGTCCTTAAATAGATGTTGGAGGACTGGAGGATTTTCTTCTAGGCAATGTGGGACCAAGGGCCATTTTAGTCATAAAAATAGGAAGAAATCCGAGTGAAATTTGGATTAAAATAGCCCCTGAACAAATTCTGTTGAGTTCTTTTAATTCTGGCCATCAGATGGTGATCCGATGCTTCCAAAAATACCAAAAGTGGATGTGTAATGGCCCAGATCAAGTCAGATTAAATTTTGACCATTGGATCATGCTTGATGGAGGAAATTTGGCCGTTGATCATGCACTTGAGAGTCCGATCATCGTCGGGAGCTTTCTGGATCGTCGAATTGAAGCTGAAATTAAGCGCTACCATCCGATGGTGATCCGGATGAAATCAAAAATCAAATCAGAGTTGGAATAAATCTTGACCATTCGATCTTGACCGCAAGCAACCACCACCGCACGATCATGCATTTACTATTCCCATGGACCGCGTGGACTGGCCGCATCGCACACCGTAGCCAATCAGCGGTCCTATCACCAAGTGAAAAGATTAGATTGCCCTGTGAGCCGTGATGGATTTTCTATAAACCCTTTAAGGGTCTAGGTCCATCATGTGGCAAGCTTTGATTCGCCCATCTTTACTGAGCTGGCGATTCACACTATGCTGTAGACCAACGGGGGGCTTCTGAGCTTGAGTCGACTAGCGTGGCTTGGCGTGTTGGCTTGATCAGCTTGGCTCGATGTGTTTGGACACGTCGGCTGCTGTGGTGTGGTAGCTTGAGCCGACTAAGCCATATGTTATTTTTCATTTAATTTTTTTAATTTTATTTCTTTAGAAATTCATATCTTTTCAATTTTAGCTTCGTTTTACTCAAAACTTATTTCATTATGATAAAAAAATAAGCTCTTTCCATTGATATTAAAATTTTATTTTTTTATTTTTATTATTTTTTTAATTAATAAAAATATAAATTTCTCAAAAATATGTATTAATTAATTATTAATTTTTAAAAGTAAGCATAAATTAATTGATAAATTGATGCTTTTATAGATAAATTTATGGTACTTATCACACCTCCCAACTTAAGCTTTGCTCATCCTCGAGTAAAGAAAGAATTTAGTTTTAAATATCTTTTAATTTTAGAGTTTCGAATTTTACCTAAGCAGTTTTTAAAATGGTCATTGATATTCAGCAGAGCTTAAGTGAGATATATCATTGGGATATTAATACTTATCAATAGAAAAATTAAGTAAAGAACATTAAATTTTTTTGAACTTTTTTTAAATTATCCTATCTATACCTTTGATTTGTCTAAACTTTTATATAGACAAGTGTATTGCTACTTCCACCCTTCATTTATTAATTTTTATTTTTATATTGCCCACTTTTTGATGTGAATATCATTACTTAGGCAACGGGACCTAGTTACTCGGTGGAAAATCAATATTTTTTTTTTTAACATTGTACCACTATTGAGTATCTTAACCCATTAAGCTTTCTATTTGATCCATGTAGCGAGTCTTGGGCTAATGACTTCCAAACCAGTTGGCTTTAGAGCACTAGATATAGAATACCCCTCGGGCTTACTAGCTCGAATCAAACAAGCTATGAGTTAAGACTAGCTTTACAACGAGCTTCTTTGCTCTTTCCACCTTTTGACATAAAACTCAATGCTTGCTTAGGCAAAGAGGTTTGATTACTCAATGAGAAGTACTTAGAAATTATTTTATTTATTTCTTTATATGAAAACTATTTTATTTTTTTTTATATAAAGAAATATATAGTTACCCTATACAAGCCTATACAAAGTAGACTTTTCTTTGATGCTAGTAGAAAAAATTAGAAATGCTCCAAGAAAAAACTTTTTATGTTCTGAACTTAATTCTTTATTGAATTTTCTTAATACTTGATTCCTCAATATCTCACAAATTTTTTAATCTATGCATCAATTTTCTTTTAAAAATGCTTAGTTTAATTCAATTCTTAAGCATAATTAGGTATCTAAATACTAAATACTAATTTTTTTGAGGACTTAAAATTTTAAAATTTTTATTTTTCTTTCCCCCAACTTAATCGACATTGTCCTCAATGGAGAAAAAAAATAAAGGATATAATAAAGAACATGGAAGAATACACCTGACTCAGTATATTTTTGGTCCAGCACAAGCCTTTAAAATGTAAGCTCTCCCTCCAACTTATTTAAATCATCCTAAAAAAATCCACTAAAAAGATAAGTTAAACTAAAGAAAACTAAATATTAGGTTGCCTTCTAATAAGTGCTAAGTTTACCATCTTCAGTCAGACACAATGCAGCTTACTATCTTGTATCGAATATTGGATTGACAAATTCTAATGGTTTTGCATTGCCAATCTCAGAAAGTTGATTTATAATTCTATTATTGATATATTCATTATTAATTAGAGGAACATAATTTGTGACCCCATTCTCAGACCCATATTTATTAAGAATTTCTCCTATTTGTCTTCTAAAATGCTTATGAATGAAGTTTTAGGAGTTAAGTTTGATTCAATGGATGTTGGAAGGGTGTCTAAAGGTGGTTTTAATTCTGGAGGTAAATTAATGTGATCTTGCTTAAACAACTCCATTGGCTCTTGATTTTTGTAAGAAGAACTGGCTTCTAGGGTTGAAGGGAATGGAACATTAGGTTTATAAGTCTCAGGTAAATCATTTATTCTCTTTTTCTCTTTTTTCTATCTCATTTAAACTGGAACTAGCATCAGTACTAATTTCTGGCTCAGATTCTTCTATGTGGTTAGTCTCAGTACTAACCTATTCCTCTAAATTTTTATTTTGACTAGCATCAGTACTAGCCTCTTTCACCTGATTTTGGAATGGGTCCATAAGAATCCTATAGCTTTTAAGTTTAGAAATTACTTTGGCATTCTTAGATTGGGGATTCTTAAATGAGACATTAAATTGATAACTTGGTCTAGGTGGTTGGTGGACATTAGGTGGGTTGTTGAGTTAAGATCGATTGTTGTTGATTTAGAATCAATTATTGAAGTTGGTTAAATCTATCATCAGCTAGATTGGTCTATTGAGGAGGTGGGTATGAGGGCTGATTATGATGTGGTGGCTGGAAAGGTTTACTAGGTTGACCTTTGTTATAAGCATAGTTCTCGTATTGAGGTCTATTCTGATAATTTTGCACTAATGGAGTTTGGGTCTGAGCCTGAGTCTGCTATGATTTTCAAGAAAATTAGGATGGTTTCTCCAGCCAGAGTTGTATGAATTTGAAAATGGGTCATTAATCAATTTGGAGTAACTTTGAGCAGCTTGAACTTGTTCTTAGATAAAAGGTGAAAATTGTACAGTCATAGGACATTCCCTCACATGATGGGTTGGGCTAGCATAGGTTGAACAAATCTTCTGATAATTAGAAGATGATGTGAATTATGTAGGAGATTGTTGACCTAGGGTTAGGACTTGATCTAATTTTAGAGCAAGAAAGTCCACTTTATTTATCAAATTTGAAGCAGTCTTAGGACTAGATTCTAAATGTTTAAATTCATGGATCCCTACCCAGGTTTGGTAGAAAGATAATGAAGCATGGTTAATTGAGTTTTCACTTAGAATTTTAAATAAGGTATAGGCTTCGTCCTCACTCTTGTTCATGAATGCACCTCCATAGGATGCATCTACCATGTGTCTGTATTGGTCTCCTAAACCCTCATAGAAAGCTTGAACTATTTGCCACTTAGACAAACCATGGTGTGGGCATTTTCTAAGAAGTTCCTTAAGTCTCTCTCATGACTCGTGAATCTGTTCCTCTGGAAGCTGAGCAAATTTGGTGATAGCTCATCTCATAGTATTAGTTTGGCTTATGGGATAAATTTTTTTATGAAATTCACTTTGCAAGTCAGCCTAAGTTTTAATTGGTCTTCCATTATGCCAAGCCATTACTTGTCTTTGTCTTTTAATGATAAGAAAAATAAAATTAGTCTGAAGGCATCATTAGTTAAATTTTGAATTCTTACCGTAGAGTAGATTTCTAAGAATTCATCTAGATGTTTATAAGGATCTTCATTGATGTTCCTATAGAAAGATGGAAGCATCTGAATTGTAGTCGGCTTAATCTCATAGTGGGTAGCATGAATTTTAGGTAATTAGATACAAATCGATGGATTATAGGTGGAAGGAATAAAGTATTCCTTCATCTGCTTAAGTGGTTCTCTAAAATTTTTAGCCATATGATTATCGGATTTAATACAATTCAGCCATTTAATTTTATGATTGGGTTCAACTAGATTAGGTAAAGCAATTTTCTACCGTGCATGCACTAGTGCAACCCTAACATGTGGTTCAAAATTTTTTTTAAATTTTATTTATATTTTTTATTATTTTATTATTTTAAAAATTAATTATTTTATTTATTAATTAAATTAAATTAAATTAAATTATTAATTTTAATATTTTTTTAGTTAGTTAAATTTAATTTTTATTTTATTTTATTTTATTTTTAGAGGAGAAAGAAGAAGAAAGAAAGAAGAGTTCTAAAGAAGAAGTCCTAAGGAGTCCTAGAACTAAGAAGAGAGAGAAGAATTAGGTTTAATTAGATTTAATGTTGGTTAGCAATCAAGTTGATCAATTAATCCTAATATGGTTATCCTAGATCTGGACAGCTCCTAACTATTAAGGTCACCTTCAAGCCCTCCAAGTATAAAATCCGTCAATCAACTAGCCAGATAAGTGTAAGATTGGTGGGAGTCCCCTGTTGGTTGCCTTAGACACAAATTGTGCTTGGCCAGGTAAGCAAACAGAACCAATTAAAAACCATCTTCCTTCGGGTTCAGTCATCCCTAAACCATTTTTCTAGACATCAGTCAAATTGACTAATCCTAACCTGGTTCAACTCTTAGGGTTCCTTGTCCTATTGAGCTCGAGTTTCTAGGGTTGATGTCTAATTGATTTTAAAATTAAAGGCTTAGGTCAACGCAAGATGTTGGTTGGTTGTTTATGGGCCAAGGAAGGATGATCAAATCTCCACCTTATCTTGTTTAATTAGATTATGTCCTTAATTTGGTTTAATATGAATATGCATAAAAAATTTTCAATCAAAGGGTTCTATGCAATTAAAACTAGATGCATGCAACTAATTGAATTCTGAAAGGCTTATCTTGCCTCCAGCAATCATCAAAAAAAATAAAAATAAAAATAAGAATAATATGATACATGCTCTAAGCAATTAGGGTTTCTAATCTTATCATGAGACTTTTAATTAGGTTTAAATGGATATTTTTAAAATTAATTTTAAAATAAAATAAATAAAAAGAAAAGAGGACTAGAGTTAGGATTGATCTCACCAAGATTAGATGCTTTCTTCCTTTTCTCCTTTTTTTTCTACTTTTTTCTATAAAATAAATAAATAAAAAGTTAGTAAGCAATATTTTAAAAAAATATTTATAATTAATTTATAAAAAAATTAAAGAAATCAAAGAAAAAATAGCACCTATTCCTTCCCCAGCAATGGCGCAAAAAACTTGATGCATTTGCCAAAATTATTTTTAATTTATTTAAAATAAATCAAAGAAATCAAAATCAAAAATTAAAAATAATTCTCGGTAACGGCACCAAAAACTTGATAGAAATATGATGTTGTCGTTAAGACATCATGTTTATCAGTTTAATCCAACTTCTTAAAATAATTAAAAATACGTAGATAGCAGTGAGTCGGATCGAATTCATAGGGAAGGTAGTATTTTTAGATTTGAAATCTTTGATTTTATAAAAGAAAAAAAAAAGAAAAGAGTTTTGGGATTAAAAGTGAAGTCAAAAAATAAAAAATAAAAATTAAAAGGTGTAGGAATTTAAACTTGTTACTAAGATCTACTAGTTAGATCTTAGCATCTACTTGCAATAGAATAAAAAGTAATAATTAAAGTATAGAAATTAAATTACAATAAAAATAGAGAGCATAAAAATAAATATTGTATTAAAAAGTTCATAATTTAAATATAAAATAAAAAAAATAAAATAGGCTGATCTCTGATCTTGGATCGGCATTGGTGGAAAGATGGTGTAGAAGCCTAGCTCTTCTTCTCGGCATCCATTGCTTTGAAGCAGCCATTAACCCATAGCCTGGCTTCTCCTATACCAAAGCTTCACCTTAATATGAGATGTTTGTTTTGAAGACCTGAGGGTCCTTAAATAGATGTTGGAGGGTTGGAGGATTTTTTTCTGAGCAATGTGGGACTAAGAGCCATTTTAATCATGAAAATAGGAAGAAATCTGAGTGAAATTTGGATTAAAATAGCCCCTAAACAAATTCTGTTGAGTTCTTTTAATTTTGGCCATCAGATGGTGATTCGATGCTTTCAAAAATATCAAAAATGGACATGTAATGGCCAAGATCAAGTCGGATTAAATTTTGATTGTTGGATCATACTTGATGGAGGAAATTAGGCCATTGATCATACGCCTGAGAGTGATCGCCGTTGGAAGCTTTCGGGACCATCGGATTGAAGCTGGAATCAAGCACTGCCATCCGATGGTGATCCGAGTGAAATCAAAAATCAAATCAGAGTTGGAATAAATCTTGATCATCCGATCTTGACTACAAGCAACCACCACTGCACGATCGCACATTTATTGTTCCCATGGACCGCGTGGATCGGTCGCACCGCACACCATAGCCAATCAGTGCTCCTATCATCGACTGAAAAGATCAGATTGCCCTATGAGCTGTGATGGATTTTCTATAAACCCTTTAAGGGTCTAGGTCTACCACATGGCAAGCTTTGATTCATCCGTTTTTGCTGAGCTGGCGGTTCACACTGTGCTGCAGACAGCGGGTGGCTTCCAGGCTTGAGTCAGCTAGTATGGCTGGCTTGGTGCACCGGCTTGGTCGACTTGGCTCGGTGCATTTGGATGCACTGACTGCTGCAGCATGGCAGCTTGAGCCGACTGAGTCATATGTTATTTTTCATTTAATTTTTTTATTTTATTTTTTAAAAATTCATATTTTTTTTATTTTAGCTTCGTTTTGCTTGAAACTTATTTCATTGTGATAAAAAAAATAAGCTCTTTCCATTGATATTAAAATTTTATTTTTTTTATTTTTATTATTTTTTAATTAATTTTTTAATTAATAAAAATATGAATTTCTCAAAAATATGTATCAATTAATTATTAATTCTTAAAAATAAGCATAAATTAATTGATAAATTGATCTTTTTATCGATAAATTTATGGTACTTATCACTTTCTAATAGGTATAATTTGATCCATTGAAAAGTGAAGGTCAGTTTATGGATTGCCCCTCAGTAAGTAAAGTACCAACTTGAGTTGCCATAGATCTTTAGCTCTTGATGGTGAAATCAAGAAAGGGCTAGAGCACCATGCTCTAATACCACTTGTTGTCTAGTTATGCAATCCAAGAGGGGGATGAATTGGATTTCTTAAAAATTTAAACTTAAAATAGAATTGCAAGATTTGCTTTTAAAATTTTAAGTGAAGTGAGGTGAGTTAGGTAAGTAAGATACAAGAGCATAATTTAAAAGAAAAGAAGTAAATACAATAGAGCAAGCAAAGCAGAAGAAGAGAGAATAACACAAATAAGATGATTTATAATAGTTCGGTGCCAACCTTGCACCTGCATTCACTCCTCAAGCTCCTACTTAGAAATTTCAATCCACTAAACATATTCAATCGAATACAATATCGGATGCTTCAATCCTAGCTATCCCAATCTAGACACTTATTTTTTGGGTACAAGTGAACTCAAAATACTCTAATTTAATGTTTGGATCAACCTTTCCAAGCTTTGGAAATTTCTAAAAACTTGAGCCCCAAAACAGTGAATAGGATAAAAAAGATATACAAGTTTAGCACATTTAGCTCCTAAATGAACAAAATAAAGCTTTAAAAACTCTTTACACAAACTAGAGGAAGCTTTTGAGAACTCTTTTAAAGAGATTGAAGACTTGAATGCACGTTGGAGAAGTGGTTGAGCTTAAAATCAATGCTTCTCTTGCCTAAGGCTGAGTTTTCTTGGAGCTGAATATTCTCTTGATTTTCTTGATGTTTTTCTTTCTTTTTGAATGCTTTTAAACATTCATTCAATGCTGTGAGATGAATAGTAGCCATTTGTAGCCGTTGGAGATCATTTGGGAAGCATTAAATCTGCTAAACGAGAAAAGAAAAAATAGTCATTATAGAATTTTCCATCTTAGGGGACGACCTATGGGTCGCCCTTTGGAAAAGGGTCACCCCATGGGATGCCCCTTTTGCATCAAGCGATGAAAAATATGTTTCTATTTTTTTGTACAGAACCTTAAAGAGGCCCCCCATGGGTCGTCTCTTTTTTCATGGGGTGTCCCAGAGGTCGCCCCTTTTAGCATGCCAGTTCCAATTTAGCATGCCGGTCTTGCGAGCCATCATGCCATAGAAAAAGGGTCGACCTAGGAGTCACCCTCTTTTATCCAAAATACTATATCTTCACTTTTAAGCTTTCAAATAATTTGAGAATGCCTCCAAATAAATCAACATCATCTTGAAAGTTCTTGAGGCTTCTGACAAACTTTAATTTTTGCTCCAACTTAAGTAAATTTCAAATTGACCATCTTTAACCAAATTTTTGCAATACAATATTTCTTAAAAATTCTAAAATAACTTTTAAAAATATCTTTGTTAGGGATAAACCATTTCCTGCCGAAGTTTGGGAAGGATTCGGGCATTGGGATGACCTCATCCAGTGATAGCAACCATGGCCAACTTCATGCAATAACTCAAGAACCTCCGAGGCCTCATGGGTCTCATCCGAATGAGCTTAAACAGTGGCGGCAGCTCTCGAAGTAGTTGAGTGATCAATCATAATGCAGTCTGGCCAGACCAACCTTGAAGCTGTTTGGACTCTCTCCTTACTAGAATCTGTTTGGATTGTTCAATACTGGATTGACACTGAATCGACAGAACTCCTTCTTGGACAAAGTTCTACAATCTGCAAAGAGTGGCGGACCTCTGCATTCTTGCACCAAGAGCTTTGGATACATGAGCTAAAGAGCCTCATCTCCATCTTATTAACCTTTGGGTGTTCATGAAAGTAGTAGAGCTTTAAAAGAAATGATTAAATTGCAAAAGTATTATAGTCATCCACAGCCGCCAACCAAGCTCTCATCGGTCGATCTCCATCCGATCATTAGATAGGCTCCTTCCGACCAAACTCCTTCTGGCCAAACTCCTCTAGTCTTCTAGACTCCCTCAATGATGCCCCAATCAGACCTCCTCCAGCGGATCTCCTTCCAAACTACCCACAGTTGATTCCTTCTGGACTCCTCTAGTGGATCATCTTTCAGATTCCTTTCGGACGATCTCCTTCTAGACGATCTTCTCAATTGTACTCTCACCAGATGAACTTCATTAGTCATCCTCCTTCTGGATGATCTCCTCCAGTCTGATTCCTCCATCTGATCTCCTTCCTAGTGATCTCCTTCAGATAAAATCATTATGAATGAGCTCCTTTCAGTAGCCACGCAAGTTTCCTTCAGTCGACTTTCTCCCAATCATCCAGAAGGACTTTGTTATCCACATTAATTTGGCTACCAACTTAATACAAATCAACATACAAGCAGGTGACCTTAAAGGAGTCCAAACTATTTTAGAACTGATGTAACCCGAAGCTCTTTACTACCAATGCCTGCTCCATCCGAACTTTAACTACTAAATTCCAATAGACTAGCACATCACAATAACGAACACTACCCTCCATGACAAACTCCATGTGGCCTGAACGGTCTACTACCAAATGGTTATGACTGTCACCATCAGTTTGTTACAGGCTCCATCTATAAAAGAGACCCTCTAGATACGTTCTCTAAGCTCTCATTCTCCTTCCCATTGCTTTGCTTCTTAATTTCATGAGCATTCCATTTTTGTTGGACAAAAAAGCTGACTTGATCATCGGAGGATCCTACCGGAGCCACCATCCTTGACTTCGATCAGGACTTTATTTTGTAGATCACCAATGGTGGTCTCCTCTCCCTCAACTCTAGCTCACTCTAACATCAACCAGATTCCACACCAAGAGGATTGGAGCTAGAGGAAGGGCAACATCTGAGCTCTTATTCTAAAAGGAGTGTTCAGTCAATTTTGTTTATCTTCTCCTTTTGATCCTTCAAAATCCATCTCTGTTTGATCTCTTTTGCTCTAAAAATGCCTCTGAAAAAGATGACCACTCGAAGATCCACTACCTCTATCATCAGATCTGAGCCAAACCCACGTACTTCAACACCATCACTGGCACCACAACCTCCTCTACCGACGGTAATGGTGGATCCAAAGCAATTTAATCTATTGGTACAATAGGTTTGCGGCCTCACCAAAATGATGCAGGTCATGTGGCAACCCCCGATGGTGGTCCAGTCGGAAAACCCATCCTCAAGATGTCAAGAACCAATCCTAAGGAGGCATACTCGGGTCAGCAGACCCATCGCCTCCAAGAAGGAAAAGTAGAGAGTAGAGAGCCCCTAATTTCAATCATGATTCTTCTCCGAAAGAGACCTTTCCTATCTATAGTCAAAAATCCTCTAAGATCTATGATCAAGATGTGGCCCTCGATTGAAAGCTTCAAAAAATGGATCGATGGATTGAAGAGCTCCGCCATGCTACCCCAGCTAACTATGACAACATCTGCACTGATCCTCCATTCTCCCAAAGAATCATGCAAGAGTCGATCCCATCGAACTTCAAGCTCCCCTAATTCCAGAGCTATGATGGGACCACTGATCTAGTCGACCATCTGGAGGCCTTTTGGATCTGATGCTGCTCCATGATGCACCAGACACCATCTTATGCTGAGCTTTTCCATCTACTCTAAAGAAAGCGGCAAGAAACTAGTACTCGGCACTGAATCCAGTATGATCTTTTTTTTTGATCTAATGAGCCATCAGTTTGTGGCTCATTTCATCAGCAGTCGATGTTCCATACAAGATTTAGACTTTTTCATTAACATCAAGCAGCAGGAATAGAAGTCCATCTGGGTTTATGTCAACTGCTTCAACACCACTGCATTGGAGGTCCGAAACTTGGACCAATCTATTGCCATGGCCATCTTAAAGGATAGCTTTCAGAAGAATGACTTGTTATTCTCCCTAGAAAAGAAGTATCCTAGGAATTTTGCTGATCTACTAGATCAGGTAGAAGGCTATGCTCGAGCTGAAGAAGCCTTCAAGCTAAAGGATGAGAAAACCGTAAGAGAGTAGCAGGCGGACGAATCTAGCAAGCCCACAGTTGAGAAAAGATTGAATGAAGTTCAACCGTGCTCACGGACTCCTCCTGAGCGCAAGCGAGCATGAACTTTCCCCCGAGCTCATCATCAAAGAAGTCTTGATAGAAGGGCATGAAGAAGTTATTTCTCTAGAAGGTTCCATAACTACGCCTCCTTCAATGCTCCAAAAACTCAAGAACTGATGGAGATCAAGGAGTAGCTACCAAGATCAGAGGGGATGTGCACTCATCCTAGTAAGCACAATCTAAATAAGTATTATCTTTACTATCGTGATCACAATCACGATACTGAAAAATGCATTCAGCTCTATGATAAGAACGAAGAGCTTATCAGGTAAGGTCGGTTGGGCTGATTTCTGCGACGTCGACTCGAGGCAAGGAAAGATCAGCCAAAGGCATTGCTGCAATCAGAACCACCAAGGAGGGATGAGCAGCCAAGATATCGGCCACCTATCGACATCATCAATACCATCTCTGGGGGACTTCGATGAGGGAGGCCAGTCGGTCTGAGGGGCTGGCTAAAAGGTGGAGAACTGAGGAGCCCATTGCTTTCACTAAAGAAGATGCGCAAAAAGTTCAGTTCTCGCATAATGATATGGTTGTAATTACTTTAAACATCGCAAATTATGATGTACACCATGTTCTTATCGATAATGAAAGTTTGGCTGATGTCTTATTCTATGATGCTTTCTCCTAAATGTCTATACCCAATAACCGGCTCGGACCAATGAATTCTCCATTGGTTGACTTCACTAGAGATGTAGTGCTAGTTAAGGGTGTAATAACTCTAAGTGTGGCTGCAGGATGATATCTGAAGCAATCCATGGTGTAAGTGAATTTTCTGATGGTAAAAGCTCCATCTACTTACAATGCTATCCTCGAACGATCTGGTCTAAATATACTTTAGACTGTAGTATCGATCTATTATTTGAAAATGAAGTTTCCAATAAGTTTTGAGATTAGAGAGGTCAAAGGAGATTAAGCTCTGGTAAGGCGTTGCTATTCAATTGCCTTACAAAAGCACAAGCAGTCCGACCCTTGCCTAGTCGATGGGTTGGATGTTCGGGATGACCTCACAAAAGAAAAGGGAGAGGCCCTTCCAACGGCCCTTATGTGCCCCTACAGTCCTCCTGTTCCTGTTAGAAATAGGAGGAGAACCTCATCCTAACTTGAGCAAAGTGTAGATCTCGTTAATCTAAGACGAGATGAGGGGAGAGACCCTTCCAATGATGCTTATATGCCCCTACAGTCCTATTAGAAATAGAAGGAGAACCACATCCTAACTTGAGCAAAGCGAAGACCTCATTAATTTAAGATGAGATGAGGAAAGAGGCCCTTTCAATGGCCCTTATGTGCCCCTATAGCCCTTTTAGGAATAGGAAGAGAACCTCATCCTAACATAAGCAAAGCGAAGACCTCGTTAATCTAAGGTGAGATGAGGGGAGAGGCCCTTCCAATGATCTTTATGTGCTCCTACAGTCCTATTAGGAACAGAAGGAGAATCTCATCCTAACTTGAGCAAAGCAAAGACCTCATTAATCTAAGACGAGATGAGAAGAGAGGCCCTTCCAATGGCCCTTATGTGCCTCTATAGCCCCATTAGAAATAGGAGAAGAACCTCATCCTAACTTAAGTAAAGCAAAGATCTCATTAATCTAAAATGAGATGAGGGAAGAGACCCTTCCAACGGCCCTTATGTGCCTCTACAGCCCTATTAGGAACAGGAGGAGAACCTCATCCTAACTTGAGCAAAACGAAGACCTCGTTAATCTAAGACGAGATAAGAGAAGAGGCCCTTTCAATGGCCCTTATATGCCCCTTCAGCTCTATTAGAAACAAGAGAAGAACCTCATCCTAACTTGAGCAAGATAAAGATCTCTGATTATTTAAAATCGAAAGAGAGAAGAAGCCCCTATCAACAGCCCTATTGAGCCCCTATTGCACCGATGGGAATAGGAGGAGAACCTCATCCCGAAGCAAATAAAGACCTCCAGTTAACCAAGATGGGAGGAAGACTCTGCCTTGGCAAAAGTAGAAACCTATCCTATCAGGAATAGGAGGAGGACCTTATCTTGACAGGAGGGCAAAGTAAAGGCTGACCTTGTCAAGAGTCGGAGAGGACCTTGTCGTGACAAGGAGATCAAGAAAAATCAATTAAGTTGAAAATAGAAGGATAATCTCAATTGAGCGTAGATAAAGATCTTCGATTATGAAAAGATAGGAGAAAAGTCAATCTTCAACAACCATTCCAACAAAAAATAATGTAGAGAAAATAGAGAAACCAAGGAACATCAAAACAATCCAAGCAAAGTAAAAATGATGATTGAAGAAAGCATTCCTTTACTAAAATCAAGGTACATTAGAAGGTTGAGGTCTGCGAGACCACCCCCCAAAAAAGAAGAAGAAGAAGAAGAAGAGGGGGAGAGAAGGAAACCAGAGATGTCAACAGGTATTCAACTCATATAGAGTAAAAATAAAGAAAGGTATCATTTCATTAAATCAAAATTAGGTACAAAATAAAGGTCTGCAAGATTGACTACAAAAGTAAGAAAGAAAAAGCCAAAATTCTAAGAGGGATCTGATTCCTCAAACTTCGGACTGCTGGCCATCACTAAAGATTCTTTTAGACTGGTAATTTTTTCTTTCAGCTCTTTCCTCCTCATTAGGTTATCACAGAACATTCTGTCAGTCCTTCGATAATTTTCTTCTGACGTTCGCAGCCTCTTCTTTAGAACCTCTGATTTGGCTTCAGCATCTTTGATGGCTTGTTGTTCACAAACCAACTGAAGCTTCAACCATTGAACTTTGGCTTTCTCAATTTTGATTGATTCTGAGAGTTCGCTTACGATCCTCTTCAAAGAAGTAATCTCCTTCGATTCTCTGCTGTGCCAGATCGATGGCTGTCGGTGAACCGCTGTTAAAGCCAAGCCACTTCACTGTTAGCAGCTCGAAGTTGCTGCTCGAGTTTGGATATCTTATCGTACCAACCCACCTAATAGGCCTCATAGGTAGACTCGACATTAGACAGCTACTTTTGGAGTGTGGAAAACCTTTGGGACCAATCCCATTCATACCGGGCTTTATCAAAAGACCATGGCGAACTCCCCTCCAACAGCTGAATCTTCTCTTTCGCCGCCTTGAGCTCAACTTCGAGGGAGCTAATCTTCATAGTTAACATCCAAGATTTATTACTAGCATTTTTCTTGAGTTCGGCCAACTCTCTCTTAAAGTTGCCCTTCCTGATGCTGAAGCTCGTGGAATCCTTAATATGCAGCTTACGGAGGCGAGTGACTTCAATCATTGCCTTAGAAGCATTCTTCCTAGATTTCTAAAGCTCATCCTCCATCTTCTTTAGCCTTTTTTTAGATGATGAATTTCCCTCTTCAAATCCTTGACTATGGATTTCAGAGGGATCCCATGGAGCAAGGGCTCGACGTTAGTTGGGGATGATGAGCCTTGACCCCAGTTACTAAAGGGACTCTGAATAACATTTACCACAGCACAAATGCAAAGAGTAAAGAAGTTTATTTTCATTTCTCAAAAAGTTTGAGTACACAAAAAGAAAAGAAAGAGAGAAAAGTATTAACCAAAAATTTTAGACCTCGACCGATTCAAAAGTAGACGAGGTCGGTGCATTTCTTGTGGCCTCAGGTTCGGCTGCAGGTTCTAGAGCTTCAGGGGGAGATTCGATGGTGAGAGAGATGACACCAGTGTTGGAAGGACCAGCTTCATTGCTAGGCTCATCTATCAGAAGGTCGAGGTTTACTTTGGGAAAGTTCTTCACGACCTTCCTCAAGCATATCTTGAATCCCTCCAGAAAAGCTTCCTAGGTGAAGGCAATCTTAATGTCTTCCATTGCTTTGGAGGATTTGAAGGCCTCGATAGCTCGCTTTCTCTCAACGCCGACCTCCTCTTTAGCTTTCTTTCTTTTATCCTCTAAAAGAGTCAAGGCTACCCTCAGCTCCACAGAAGCCTCCTCTTCTCTTCTTAATGCCTCTCGAAGGTGATCGACCTCTGTAGTTATGCCTCCGAGGCCACCTTCAAATGGTCGACCTTAGCCCGAACCCTCTCGATCTCCGCCCGAGCCTTCCAAAGGGCCTTGGAGGCCGCAATGTGGTGGAGATCGACTGCCTTCAAATGGGCAAACAAGTAATGCCCCAGCTGTAGGATAGAAGAAAATCAAGTCAAATCTTTGGGAGTACATCCTGCATTCGATCAAGTTCGAAGGTATTAATTATCTCAAGGAAGATAGCAAAGGACTCATCAAATCTTTCTACATCCTCCATCCCAACCATTTTATCAGCAATATGCGGGAGGATGCTACTCTTCATCAGGGATTGGATAACCTTCCAATCATCCAAGAAAGCTCACTCCTGATTGGAGCCTTCACCACTTGAGTTTTTGGCCGTCCTTCTTATTCTTTTTCTGATGGTACTCTTTTTCTTCTTCTTCTTCTCAATGACCTCATGCTGTTCAAGAAGTGCGGGGGCTACATCCTCTTAGTGCAAGGTCAGAGTTGGTGCTGCTGCATCAGACTCTAGGATGGGCACTGCCTAAATCGGCATGGCTAGGATCGGCTCATCAATACGAGCCTTCTTCAATGTTTCTCCGATGGAGCTGCCCTTCCTCTTGAGGGACTTAATCCTCTTGGCCAGGTGATTTCGCTCCTTAGGAGTCATTTCTATAGAAGAAAGAATTAAAGTTAGGAAAAGAAAGGAGACCATACATAATTGGCAGGCCATAAAGAACTACCTATTAGATTGAGAGGACTAAGATCGAAGTTGAATAAGGTCTGATCATCTAGTAACCTAAAGATTAGAGGAGCTCGATAGTTCTTTAGCTTATCGATCGAGTCTCGATCCTTTTTCTCAAGTCTGGGAGCTTAACAGATTGAATCCCTTATGTCACCCCAAGAAGGAAGTCCTAGCTCTAGAGAAGGACACGAGATGAAAAAGAATCTCTCCTTCTAGTTATGAATGGAAGAAGGGACACCCTTAAGTAACCCTTTTTTGTCGAACTGGAGAGACACATACCACCAATCTTTTATAGTCGGATGATGTTTGAAAGTAAAAAAGTTACGGAATAAGAAAATGAAAGGTCGGACGTGAGCCATAATGCATAAGGAGAGAAATTCTATGATGAACCTAAAGAAGTTTGGTGCCATGGCAGCAAAGAAAATATTTAAAACTTGAACAAGTTGATTACAAAGGAAGGCATCGATAGCCGAAGTCCTGCCCGGAGAATTTCAATATACAAACAAGTCTGGCCAGGAAGAGAAGAGCAGGCTCAATTGCTAGGACTAGGGAGTTCAAGTTTGCAATCTGAAGGGATTCTGAACTAGATCCTAATTAGTGAAAGATCTTCAGGCTGAAGTTTGCATGGGATGGTATCAGGGATGAAGGATGACTGAGATACTTCTATACATTTAGGGTCCTTATGGGGAGGATCCGTTAAAGCCAAATGAGCCAAACTTCTAGAAGTAGTTGACCAGGATTCTTCAGAGGATATGAAGATCAAACCAAAGTGAAGAAACCTCCAAAAAATCAAAGAAAATAAAATTTGAGACTCACTCAAAGAAACCAAATGGGTAGAGATGCTAAAAGACATGAATAATCAAAAAAAAGAGTTCAGGAACTAACCTAAATCGATGAGGAAGAATGGAGAGATGGCAAGCTCGATGAAAAATGAAGGAGAGAACCTCCAGGAATCGAAGGAGATGATGGAAGACACTGGTGCTATGGAGCAGAAGGGGTAGGGAGACCAGAGGAAGAGATAGGAGACCTGGGTGAAATAAAATCTCAATGAGGAAAGATGAGTTTAAATAGTCGAAAGAGTCTGAAACGATCATGATTGCAGATCTCCAGTGACCAACTTCAGGCTGACACATGTCTCCCTCATCATGGCAGTAGAGCAGCAATGGCCGAAATCTTTATTATGCCATGCCTTGGGTAGCACTTCGATGGGAGTTTCGAAAATTCATCTTTTCAAGTCAAATTATATTAATGAAGCTTTGATGTGAGCGAAGATAGTGTTAAGATTTTCTCAACAAAGGGTGCGAAAGGTAGAAAAAGGACTTCGGCACTTGCATTCCTTTACTCCCTTCTTTCAAAATTCAAACTCAAAAGTATGGGGGCCTGTTCTAGGGATAAACCCTTTCCTACTGAAGTTCGAAAAGGATTCGGACCATGGGGTGACCTCATCCAGTGACAGCAACCATGGCCAACTTCATGCAATAACTCGAGAACCTTCGGAGCCTCATGGATCTCGCCCGAATGAGCTTGAATAGTGATGGCAGCTCTTGAAGTAGTTAAGTGATCGGTCATAATGCAGTCTGGCCTGACTGATCTTGAAGCTATTTCTCTTCTTACTGGAATCTGTCCAGATTGCTCAACACTAGATTGACACCGAATCAATAAAACTCCTCCTTCCTAGATGAACTTCTGCAATCTATAAAGAGTGGCAGACCTCTACATTCTCACACCAAGAGCTTTGGATACGTGAGCAAAAGAGCCTCATCTCCACTTTATTAACCTTCGAGCATTCATGAAAGTAGTAGAGCTTTCAAAATAAATGATTGAGTCATAAAAGTATCATTATCATCCACAGCCGCCAACCAAGCTCTTGCCAGTCGATCTCCATCCGGTCACCAAATAGGCTCCTTCCAACTGAACTCCTTTCGATCGAACTCCTCCAATCTTCTGGACTCCCTCAGTGATGCCCCAGTCAGACCTCTTCTAGTGGATCTCCTTTCGAACTACCCACAGTCAGATTTCTTCTGGACTCCTCTAGTGGATCTTCTCTCAGATTCCTTTCGGATGATCTCCTTTCGGACAATCTTCCTAGTTGTACTCTCATCTGACAAACTTCGTCAATCATCCTCCTTCTAGATGATCTCCCCTAATCAGGTTCCTCCATTCGATCTCCTTCCAAGTGATCTCCTCCAGGGGAAATTATTATGAATGAGTTCCTTTTAATCATCAGGCAAGTTCCCTTTAGTTGACTTTCTTCCAATCATCCAGAAGGACCTCGGCATCCACATGAATTTGGCTACCAACTTAATATAAATCAACAAATAAGTAGGCAACCTTAAAGGAGTCCAAACTACTCTGGAACTGATGTAACCCAAAGCTCTTCATTGCCAATGCTTGCTCCATCCGAACTTCAACTACTAAATTCCAACAGACTAGCACGTCACAATAATGAACACTATCCTCCATAACAAACTTCACATGACCTGAACAGCCCACTACTAGATGGTTACGGCTGTCACCATCAGTTTGTTACAAGCTCCATCTATAAAAGAGATCCTCCGAATATGTTTTCTCTAAGCTCTCATTCTCCTTCCCATTACTCTGCTCCTTAATTTTCTAAGCACTCCATTTCTATTGGCTGGAAGAGCTGACTTGACCATCGGAGGATTCTGCTGGAGCCACCACCCCCAACTCTGGTCGAAACTTTATTTTTTAGATCACCGACGGCGGCCTCATCTTCCTCAACTCCAGCTCACTCCGGTGTCAACCAAATTCTGCACCAACAATCTTCAAGAATAGAAATCATTAGTAACCCTCTCAATTATTTTGTACTCATTAAAATCAATCTTAGGGGCAACCATCCTACTCCAAAATCTTGATTCACATATGCTTATTCCTTTTGATCTACTTGACTACATTACTAAACTTCTTTGAAAACTAATAGAAATAAATTTGAAGCTGAAATACTATAAACAAGTTGATTTTAACATTTTCTCAAGCTTCCAAATTCCTTTAAGGATCTAAAAATGATTTTAAGTGCTACCATATTGTAGACTTTCAAAATTAAAACTTGATTTGCTGAATTTTCATTATTTGATACATTCATGATACATACCTTTTCTAATTTAAATTATTAATTTTTTTAAGAAAAAAAGAATAAATATCATGTTATAATAGTTCTAAATTAAAAGGATCAAACTTTTGAACTTAAATCAAAAATCTACTTTGACAGTATCAAATAGAATTTTGGCTTCGAACATATTTTTTGGTATTAATTGTGCTAACACATCTTGCAAAAGCTCTATCCCTCATATATCTTGATAAAATCAAGATTTAAATATTTTTGAAAGGTGGAGAGTGACATCAACATCAATTTGATATCAAACATGCTCACTTTTTATATTAAAGACCCCATGAATTTCAAATTTGATACCCTCTCAAGCTTAATTTTCTAAAATTTCTGAAATTGATCCATTTTGTTTAATATCGATTGATTTTGATGATATTCCTTATTTCTTCCCATTAGATCTTCTTTGATATTGTCAAAAAGGGGGAGAAAATGTTTGTTGAGTATATGCTATATATTTCATGCAGCTTGGAGCTTGGAGCTTATCAAAAGATTTTAAATTTATAAATCTAAATTTATGTTAAATGAAAACCTTCATGAAGTATGCATTTATACTTATATACATTATCACTTCATGATTTATACTATCCAATTATTGAAACACATCAAATTTTATTTCTATGCATATACTCAAAGTTTTGCCATCATAAAAAAGGAAGAGATTATTGACCCCATAATTGATTTTGATGATTACCAAACTTTAATTATTTGAGTATTTAACCATGTATTTCATGAGTGGATATAGGTCTTTCTAGGTATTTAAATTGAAGAATTAATTTAAGAAAAGATCTATGCAAAAATCATCAAGTCAAAGGCTTCAAAGAATTAATTTTTGAGTTTCAGACTTGGAGGTATCGACCGTAAAGCTAAAGGTGTCGACCCCCATCCTAAAATGAAGTAAAAAAATCAAGATTTTAAAGTTCAAAAAGTTCAGGTGTCGACCTCAGGAGCAAAAATGTCAATCCCAGTCTTTTGGCATGCACTGGCACATAAAGGAGACGACCTCCAGGACGACCCTTGTGCTAGAGGACAACCGCGAGATTGACCTATATTGCACAAAATAGAAGATAGAGAGCAAAAATCTTTTGAATCCTAGGAGGTATCGATACCTGAAAAAAAAAGTATCGATACCTAAGAAAAAAATATCAACACCTGAAGAAAAGGTATCGACTCCAAGCATAGGATAGAGCATAGCAGCAAGTTTTTTGTACTTCTCTAATAGGCTATTCTCCTTTCCAATAACTAGTTCAAGCTTTCCAATGGTCAAAACTCACTCAAAAGCCACTCCCAAGTATAAAAAGAGTTAGAAAAATATTTTGGAAAGAGAGATTAAGGATTTAAGTAAGGAAATCATTCAAGAAGAGGGAGTTAATACCATTTGAAGAGAAGAAAAGCTACCAAAGAGCACATATTCAGCATCTTCTTCGCACATCAAAAACAGTTTTCTTTTTGTTTTTATTTTGATCTAAAATTTTTTTCAAACTTTGTATTTTCATTTCTTTACAAGTTTCTTTAAGGAAAAGAAATTTAGGGTGTAGGCTAGTCCAAGGTAGTAATTAGATGGTGTGAAGGTTTTGATTGGTGCTCCTAGGTTAAAATCAACTAGGTTGATAGTGAACCTAAAAAACTATTGATGCATGATTGTGGTTCGTGAGCTCGGCAAAACCAACTGAGTTTATTTATGATCTTGAATTAAAATAAATGGACTGTAATCTAAAAATTATAGTAAAACTTTTAAGAAAAACTTTGGGAGTGGACGTAGGAGCGGGTTGCTCTGAACCACTATAAATTTTTTATGTGTTTGCATTGTGATTTCTTTGCTTGTATTACTTGCTTATATTTCTTACTTAGCTTAATTTTTTATTCTTATTTAGCAATATATATATTTTAATTTTGCTTCTATAAATTTCTTTCATCATATAATCTCTTAAGCTAAGTAAGGCACATAATTATTTAAAGCTTAAATTAGCCAAATTTTATAAACCCAATTTAACACCCCCCCCACCCCCTGCTCTTGGGTTACAACCTTTGGGCAACACCTTCGTATCAAACCTACATAACATTTCCAACTCAAGAAATTTAAAAGATAAATTGGAAATAGATATTTCATTTCTAGTTGTATCCTAGGACCAACCTTGGTAGCTCACATTCATTTACCTTTCATATGCACATGAGGTATATCTTGCATTTTTTCTTGGACATAATTATCACATATTAATGACCACTTCAAAAGATATTCTATGTTGCGAGTATCATTAGATGATAAACTTGTGAGATCAACTTTAACTGTAATCATGACAATTGATTAAATAGCTATAGCTATTGTCTATTGGTTAATTTAACCCATGATACAATCCAGACCCAATCGGGATCCAAACACTACAAAAAACTTATTTTTTGCTATGAAATTATTTATGATACAAATAATTTCATTATCAATAATTATATTTTTGATGAAAAAATTTCATCATAAACAATCAATTATTTTAAATTTTTATTATAAATAATAATTATTTATGATAAAAATTTTTCATCATAAATAATCAACATTAAACCAATAATTTAAGAAAAATAATAATTTATGATGAAAATTTTTTATCTCAAATAATTAGTTATTTATGATGCAATAATAATTTTCATTATAGATTATAAATTATTTATGTTAAAAGTTTTTTATCATAAATAATCAACCTTAAAATAGATAATTTAAGAAAAATAAAAGGGCAGACTATTTATGATAAAAAAATTTTATCATAAATAATCAATTATTGATGATGTAAAATAAAATTCCAATATAAATAATTATCATTTATGATAAAAAAAATTTTCATCATAAATAATCAATCTTAAAATAGATAATTTAAGAAAAATAAAAGGCAGACTATTTATGATGAAAATTTATCATCATAAATAATCAGTTATTTATGACATAAAATAAAATTGCTTTGCAGATAATTGATTAGTTGTGATGATAAAGTTTTCATTGTAAATAATTGATCTTAAAATAGATAATTTAAGAAAAATAAAAGAGTGGACTATTTACAATAAAAAAAATTTATTATAAATAATTAGTTATTTATGATGTAAAATAAAATTGCAAAAAAGATAATTGAATATTTGCGATACAAAAATTTTCATTACAAATAATCAAACTTAAAATAGATAATTTAAGAAAAATAAAAGAATAGACTATTTTTGGTGAAAATTTTTTATCATAAATAATTAGTTATTTATGATGTAAGATAAAGTTTCATCATAAATAGTCAACTTAGGCTGAGATCAAACCAGCTCAAATCAAGATTGACCCGATCCTTTCGGGTAAATAGAAAATAGTGTTCAAAAATCTATCGTACGAGATGCAATTGAGCTAGCCCATGCCTCCATCGATCAGCTCAAAGAAATAATAAATTATTTATAATAAAAAATTTTTATCATAAATAATTAACCTTAAATCAGTACTTCAAAAAAATAAAAGGGCAGACTATTCGCAATGAAAATTTTTCATCATAAATAATTCAAATTTTTTATTTGTGATGAAAGCTTTTCATTGCAAATAATCGATCTTAAATCAGTAATTTAAGAAAAATAAAAGGCTAGATTATTTGTGATAGAAATATGCACCATGCATGGTCGACAACATGGGATTGATGGGCGTGAGCACGTCTACTATTTGCTAGCCTATAGGCAAAGTAGTTTTCTTTTTCTATTTTTTTAAAAAATTAGTATTCTTTTAAAAAATATTTTTTTAATATTATATAATTTTTGAATTTAAAATCTATCTTCATCATTTATTATCTAAATAATTATTATTATAGTATCATTATAAAAGAACATCTTGATCTAATATTTCTAGCTATGTCGATTAATAAAATTTGATTTTAACAATCAAAAATGATCGTATGATGATCTGATAAAGAAAGACTACCAATGGATCCCAAAATTTACAATAATGATCTCTGTGATATTTGTAATGTACTATTAAAATTTTACTTTAATCGAATATAATTATCATTATCAATTTAGCATGAGATGATTTGGACTGTTAAATAAAAATAAGTGATCAAAAGGCCAAATAGCATTCAATTATAAGATGATTTTTTTAAATAAATGATTTTTACTACTAGTTTGATCATTTATATAGTGGTGATTGTAAAAAGCAAACAGCACATATATAAACCATGTAAAAATATATCTCTTAATACACATTCTTAAAATTCTTAAGCAATTATACTCATGCTTTTGTAAAATCTACTCAACATGGATGATTCACATACATGGGATAAGGATTTTACAATCACCACTATATAGATGATCAAACTAGTAGCAAAAATTATTTATCTAAAAAAAATAATATTATAATCAGATGCCATTTAGCCTTTTGATCATTTTTTTTATTTAACGATCCAAATAATCTCATATAAATTGGCCATAATAATTATATTCAATTAAAGTAAAATTTGATAGTATGCTATAAATATCATAGAGATCATCATTGCAAGTTTTTAGATCTATTGGTGGTCTCTATCTATCAGATCATCATACGGTCGTTCATGACCATTAAATCAAATTTTATTGATCGATGTAGCTAGGGCTATTGGATTAAGGTAGTTTTTTGTGATGATACTCTAACAATAATTATTTAGATAATGAATGATAAAGATGAACTTTAAATTTTAAAATTATTTTATATTTAAAAAATAAAAAAAATTATTTTTAAAAAATATAAATTTTAAAAAATTAAAAAAATATTAATGGGCCTGCAGGCTAGCTAACAGCAAACATGCTTGTACCCCTTAACCCCGTCGCATCGACCATGCAAGTCTTTCCATCGTAAATAATCCATCATTTTATTTTTCTTAAATTACTAATTTAAGGTTGATTATTTGCAATCAAAATTTTCTATTACAAATGATTCATTATTTATGATAAAAATTTATTGATATCATAAATAATAAATTATTTATGATGAAAATATTTCATCGCAAATAGTCCATCCTTTTATTTTGATTAAAGTACTAATTTAAAGTTGATTATTTATGACAAAAAAATTTCATCATAAATAATTCATTATTTCATCATGTCCGAGTTAGCTCGATAGAGGCTTAAGCCAGCTCGACTGCATCTCATACTATAGATTTTTGAATGCTGTTCTCTATCTGCCTGAGATGGCTAGCTCAATCTCGATCCGAGCTGGCTCGGTCTTAGCCCAAGCTGGCTATTTACGATGAAAATTTTTTATTACAAATAATCTTTCATTTATTTTTTATTTTTTTATTTCTTATTTATTATTTATGATGGTAATTTTTCATCATAAATAATTAATGATTAGTGATGTAAAAATTTATTTCATTATTAGTAATTGGTATTAGCAACATAAATTAATATTTCATCATAAATATTTTTTTTTGAATTTTTTATATTTTTTTTAGAGAAAATTTTTTTCTAAAATTAATTGATGGAAATTATTAAGGATAAAAATTTATTTTTTATCGATAATAATCATTTGTACTGATTTCCTGCATTAGGATCTCTGATCGTGTTTATGGGCTCATGTGAATGATTTCTAGAGGTCGGATGCATGTGTGGCTCATGACTTCATCCTCAAGTTTAGATTAGCAAGTTAGAACATCTAACTTACTTAGATAATAGATCTGATTTATTAACTTCATACCTACATTTGATGTAGTATAGATCTAGATTGATTTGATCAACCTTTTCTTTCTTATTTGATTTTAATTTTTGATTTAATATCATACCTTGATTATGTAATAGATTTATGATCTAGGTATTTATATATTTATTTAAATAAATATTTAATTTATTTAAATCTTTTGCTATATTATCTTGAAAAAAATTTCAAGATCTATCCATGAAATCCTAGATCTGATTCCTTCAAGCCTCCCCAGAAGCGGTGTCGGGATCGTATTCGACAGTAAAAGTGAGGAGCACCGAAGCTTTTCCTTTATTGGCCTTTGCTCGATCGGATCCCTGACTATCTAGGGCATAGGACTAGATCAGTAAAGCCAGCACCACTATAGTCGTCCTGGTCGGTGCCTCGATGATGAGCACCATAATAAGAAAATATATTATTTATGATGCAAATATTTATGATAAAATAATTTATATTGCAAATATGATTATTAGCAATAGAAAAATATTTTCATCATAAAAAAAAATATTAGCGATGAAAAATAACCAGCACCACTACAGTCGTCCTGGTCGGTGCCTCGATGATGAGCACCATAATAAGAGAATATATTATTTATGATGCAAATATTTATGATAAAATAATTTATATTGCAAATATGATTATTAGCGATGGAAAAATATTTTCATCATAAAAAAAAATATTAGCGATGAAAAATATTTTGCATCGCTAATAATTAATTATTTATCATAAAAATTTCTTTTCCATCGTAAATAATAATTATTATGGATGAAAAATTTTTATCATTAATAAATGACCTTTAATAATTTTTTTCTTTTAAAAAAATGTTAGATTATTAGCGATAAAATTTTTTTATCGCTAATAATCAATTATTTATGATGAAAAAAATAGTTGCATTGTAAATAATTGATTATTAGCGATGAAAAATTTTTATCACTAATAATCTTCCATTAATAAATATTTTTAAAAAAATTAAATGATAGATTATTAATGATAGAAATTTTTTATTACTAATAATTAATTATTTATGATGAAAAAGATAGTTGCATCTCAAATAATTGATTATTAGCGATAAAAAATTTCTATCGCTAATAATCTTTCATTAATAAATATTTAAAAAAATTAAATGATAGATTATTAGTAATAAAAATTTTATTTTTATTGCTGATAATTAATTATTTATGATGAAACTATCTTTTATATCATAAATAATTGATTATTAGCGATAAAAAATATTCATCACTAATAAGCTACCTTTAATAATTTTTTTAAAAAAATAAAATGATAGATTATTAGCGACAAAATTTTTTTATCACTAATAATCAATTATTTGCAATATAAATTTTGTTTATGTCATAAATAATAATATTAATGATGGAAAATTTCCATCACTAATATTCCATTGCAAATAAGTCGATCAGAGTTTTTAATTAAAAAAATTGTAAACTCCTTTAAAAATAAAAAATCAAAAAACTATGGCATGCAGGGTCAATGTGATGGGTCAAGGAGTTTGACCGCATCTACTGTTAGCTCGCCTGCAAGCAAAACAAGTATATTTTTTTATAATTTTTTAAAAATTAATATTCTTTTAAAAAAAATCTATTTTTTTCTAAATATTATATAATTTTATAATTTAATTTTTATCTTCATCATTCATTATTTAAATAGATATCGTATAAGCACCATCACAAAATATCACCTCGATCTAATATCTCTAGCTATGCAGATCGATAAAATTTGATTTCAATAGTCATGAGTGATCATATGATGATTTGATAGATAGAAATAATCGATGAGACTGAAAACTTGCAAGGATGATCTTTGTGACATTTTTAGAATGCTATCAAAATTTTATTTCAATCAGATATAATTATGATAGTCAATTTAGCACGGGTTGATTTGGACCGTTAATTAAAATATAAGTGATTAAGAGGCCAAACGACGTTCGATTATAAGATAATTTATTGACAAATGATCTTTGCTAATATTTGAATTATTTGTACGGTGGTAATCATAAAATCTAAACTTTGTGTATATGAATCATCCATATTACGTATATTTTATAACAACATAAGTATAATTGCTTAGAAACCTTAAGAATGCATATTAAGAGACGTATAGTTTTATATAGTTTATATATATGTGATTAGCATTTTATGATCACTACCATAAAAATGGTCAAACTATTAGCAAAGATCATTTAGCTTAAAAAATAATCTGATAATCACATGCCAATTGGTATTTTAATCACTCATTTTTCATTTAATGGTTCAAATCATTATCCCATGCTAAATTGACTATTATAATTATATTCGATTGAAGTAAAATTTTGCTAGTGTGCTAGAAATATCATAGAGATCATCGATATAAATTTTTGAACTGATCGATGATTTCTATCTATCAGATTATCATGCGATCATTTATGACCATCAAAATTATTTTTTTTCGATCTGCATAGCTAGTGCAACCTGATCGAGGAGATATTTTGTGACGTTGCTTTCACGATAATTACTTAAATAATGAACGGTGAAAATGGATGTTAAAATTCAAAATCACATATAATATTTAGAAAAAAAAAATTAAAATTTAAAATAATACTAATTCTTTCATAAATAAAAAAATTAATTTGCTTAGAGGGTATTTAATAGTGAACGCGCTTGCACCGATAACTCCATCGTATTAGTAAAATATGATATATTATTTTCTTTTTATGATTTTCAAAATAGTCCACATTTTTTAAAAAATTAGTTATTTATGATGAATTATTAGCGACGAAAATAATAAGTCACTAAAAATTAGTTATTTATAATGAATAATTATTTCTATCATAAATAATGAACTATTAGCGATGAAATATTATTTTTATCATAAATAATTAATTTTATTATTTTTTGGAGAGGAAAAAAAATTTTAGTAAAATA